>JAMWET010003742.1:77500-324466 GCA_024036415.1 Prochilodus magdalenae | reverse complement strand
GAGGAGGAAGGGGAAAAGAAAAAAAGGGGGAGGAGAAAAAAGAGAGGGGGGGGGGGGGAAAGGGGGGGGGAGAAAGAGGGAAGAAAGAAGGGGAGGAGAAAGGAGGGGAATGAAAGGAGTGGGAAAAGAGAGTGGGGAAAGAGGGTAGTGGGGAGGAGGGTAAGAGGATGGAGGGGTGGGGAGTAAAGGAAGGGGAAAGAGGTAAGAGGAAATTTATAAACGGGAGAAGTGTGGATAATGTAAGGGGGATGGAGAGAGAGAAATATTTATGAGGATGATGATGGTAAGGGAGGAGGGGGGATTGTGTGGTATGTGGGTGTGTAGAGAGAGAAGTGGAGTGTAAAATGAATGAGAGGGGTAAGGGGAGTTGACCACTCTTCATGGAGTTAGGGTTATATTGGCAAGACGTCCCATATTACCAATGTGTCCACACAAGCTCAAATTCAACCCTACAGTTGTACTTCATAATCTTACCAAAGTGAATGCAACCAATCAACCCTAGAAACCCAGCACTTAATATCATCAAGTAACCCAAAGTGGACTGACCGCACAGCTTCACTGGCTTGTGCAGTCATGCACTTCACTTTGAGATTTGACCACTTCTTTATAGAGTTAGGGTTACATTTCCAACATGTCCCATATTGCCAAAGTGTCCATACAGGCTCAAAGTCAACACTGAAGACCCTTGAACTGCATTATATTATCAAAGTGTCGCATATTACCAAGACGGCTGGATTAATTAACTATAGAATCCCAGCACTCAATATCAGGATGTAACCCAATGAAACCCCACAGTTAGTGTTAGCAAAGCATATTACCAAAGTGAACTGACCCCACAGGGTCACTGTCCTGTTTCCCGTGAGTGTGGTCATACACTGCACCTTGAGATTTGACCACGTCTTTATAGTGTTAGGGTTATATTACCAAGACGTCCCATATCACAAAATTGTCCACATATGTTTAAAGTGCATAAGAAAGCACACTGGGCTTTCCAAGATGGCCCAAATTACCAAGGCAGGTTCCATTCTATGACCATATTAAGGAGATGGGACACTTTCTCATAGAGTTAGAGTTATAATGCCGAAGTGTCCATACAGGCTCAAATTTAACCCTAAAGTCCATTGAACTTCATTATGTTACCAGATTGTCCCATATTACCAAAGTGAATGGGATCAATCATATCCAGACCGCCAGTACTACAGATAACCAGGTTACCCAATAAAACCCTAGTTAGGGTCTAATGTCACCAAAATGTCACATAACCAAAGTGGACTGACCCCACAGGGTCACTAACTTGTTGACCATGAAGGCAGTCACACACTTCACTTTGAGATTTGACCATTTCTTCAAGTTTGGGTTACATTACCCTTTACATGCAAGGCCTTTAGCAGAAACTCTGATCCAGACTGACTTAGTCGTGCTTAGTGTTCTGTTGGATAATGTTTCCAGCTAGTACAGGAAGGTTAGAGTCTAAACCTCACCATGAGCTCAGACGCTGCCCGAACAAGGGTCAGTGCTGATACCTAGAGAGAACAATACACAGACATATATAAAGCATAAGTGCATAACTTGGCAACCCCAACCCAGCAGTCGCACCTATAGAGAAGAACGGTTAGGGTCAGTAGAAGGGCAAGAACAAAGTATTTCCACATAACACATCCACTAGTGCTCACTCAAGTGCTTTACAAAGACATGGGACTCAGCTGTTCAGACAGCCAGTAGGAGCTCATTACACCTTCGGGGAGCCAGGACATGTGTCTACCAAGGCCTCCTACATCTTCAGTAGCAGTGCTGGGGATGAACAGTAGCTCAGTATTGCTTGGATTCCGTGCAGTGGCAGTGAACCCTAACCCGAGATCGTAAGGACTGACAGGAGGATCTTGTGGTTCACCATGTCGAAGCCTGCAGACAGGTCAAGCAGAATCAGAACTGAGGACAGGTTGGCTGATCTTGCCGTCTGAAGCCTCAGTCACCGCAGTGAGGGCAGTTTCAGTTGGATGGTGCTGGTTTGAAGCCACACTGGTTGGGGCCTGAAGCTGGTTCTGGGAGTGAAAAAGCCTGAAAAATTGTAAAAATTTTCAAAAAAAAAAAGAGTTGATTGAAGCAGAAGTGTTCAATATAGTCAGAGGATGCACTATTTACACATAAAAGCCAATGCAGTATCTAGACTTAAACTCATGCACACACACACAAAAAAAGCTAATTATATCCAAGTGTATTTGACCAAAACACAATACAGAAAACCCCCCACACCATCCAATTTTAACAAAAACCCATAACCCTCTTCCCAGTACTCCCAAGGTCCAAGAAAATCCAAAATGCAAAAACCGAAAAATACACAAATGTTAGGTCCTTAGCAATGCATTGCACCAACTACAAAAAAAATAAACCAGATGGATCTCACCGGCAATGGCAGGCCTATACTCATGCTTCACTCAGAATCCGGTAGGTAAATCCACTGATCTGAGAGTCAAGATCTGGAACCTGCTTGGTCTGCCAGTTCACAGGTAGAAAGTGTAAGGACAAAGAATTGGTGGATTGGTGGCTTTTCGGTGGATTCCAGTAGCTGTAGGATGGCATCTGTAGAAAGAGAAGAAAAGCAGGTTAAGGAATTTGTGGCAAGAGAAGGATTAACAGAAGGAGGAGCGGGGACAGAGGAAAGAGACTGCCAGATTTTATTCACTTTCTCCTCAAAGAAGGTGACAGTCCTCTGGGGTAAGGGAAGAGGGTGGAGGGGGAGAGGAGAAAACACTCAAGAGCTTGCGTGGGTCAGACGCAGATTCCTCCAGTTTCCCCCTGTAGAAAGATGACTTTTTGCAAATGCCACTTACCTTCTGCCTTCTGCTTCTGGGGATCCACGACCCGAGGCCCCCCGGAGGGGGCCGCTTACCTTCTGCCTTCTGCTTCTGGGGATCCACGACCCGAGGCCCCCCGGAGGGGGCCGCTTACCTTCTGCCTTCTGCTTCTGGGGATCCACGACCCGAGGCCCCCCGGAGGGGGCCGCTTACCTTCTGCCTTCTGCTTCTGGGGATCCACGACCCGAGGCCCCCCGGAGGGGGCCGCTTACCTTCTGCCTTCTGCTTCTGGGGATCCACGACCCGAGGCCCCCCGGAGGGGGCCGCTTACCTTCTGCCTTCTGCTTCTGGGGATCCACGACCCGAGGCCCCCCGGAGGGGGCCGCTTACCTTCTGCCTTCTGCTTCTGGGGATCCACGACCCGAGGCCCCCCGGAGGGGGCCGCTTACCTTCTGCCTTCTGCTTCTGGGGATCCACGACCCGAGGCCCCCCGGAGGGGGCCGCTTACCTTCTGCTTCTGGGGATCCACGACCCGAGGCCCCCCGGAGGGGGCCGCTTACCTTCTGCTTCTGGGGATCCACGACCCGAGGCCCCCCGGAGGGGGCCGCTTACCTTCTGCCTTCTGCTTCTGGGGATCCACGACCCGAGGCCCCCCGGAGGGGGCCGCTTACCTTCTGCCTTCTGCTTCTGGGGATCCACGACCCGAGGCCCCCTACCTTCTGCCTTCTGCTTCTGGGGATCCACGACCCGAGGCCCCCAAGGGGGGATGGCGCTTACCTTTACCTTCTGCTTCTGGGGATCCAACGACCCGAGGCCCCCGGAGGGGGGCCACCCTTACCTTCTGCATCTGGATCCACGACCCGAGGCCCCCCGGAGGGGGCCGCTTACCTTAACCCTCTTCCCAGTATCTGGGGAATCCACGACCCCAAAAAATTTGGTCCAAAGTTAGGTCCGAAAGCCTTAACAGCTATTTCAACTACAACCCAAAAACTGACCCAGTACAGTCCAAGTCAATCCCGGTCAGAGGATGCAATTTCACACTTCAAAGCCAATGCAGACAGGTAAGCAAATCCACTGACCCACAGAGTCAAGATCTGGAAAGGGGTCCCAAAAATACCAAGGTGGATGTGCAGTGTTTACAATTTTAAGAAAACCAGACATCTAACTTATCAAGTAGTAACCGGTAATAAAAAAAAGCTAAGGTATAAGGTATAGGCCAGGAAGTAAAGCATATCACCAAAATGGACTAAGTGACTGAGTGATCTCACTGCCCAGAGGTGACAGATGACTGAGGGCAGTTATACACTTCACTTTGAGATGCATAGATTTAGAGAGTTATATTACCCAGACGTCCCCCATTACCAAAGTGTCAAAGAAGGCTGGAAATTCAACCTTAAAATCCATTGGAACTGCACTGACCCGTTACCCAAGTGTCCCATATTACCAAGGTGGATTTTGGGATCCATCAATGGCAGGCTAGAGGAGGGGGCATTACCTTCTGCTTCTGAAGGGAACAGAAGGAGGATGGGGACAGAGGAGGGGGCCAGATTACATTCACTTTCTGCCTTGAGAAGGTGACAGTCCTCTGGGGTAAGGATCAGAGAGGGGGAGAGGATATTACTCAAGATTTGCGTGGGTCCACGCAGACATCTCCAGTTTCCCCCTGAGAAGGGGACTTTTTAAATGAAACTGAAACCCTTCTGGGGATCTCGGGGATCCATGACCCGAGGCCCCCGGGAGGGGGCCGTAAGGCCTTCTGCACCCACGACTGGGCCCCCCGCAGGGGGCCGCTTCCCTTCTGCTTCTGCTTCTGGGGATCCACGACCCGAGGCCCCCCGGAGGGGCCGCCTTCTTGCTTGGAGATTCTGGCCCCCCGGAGGGGGCTCTTCTGGGGATCCACGGGTTATAGGGGGCCAAGACCTTCTGCCTTCTGCTTACAAAAGATCCATGACCCGAGGCATCCCGGAGGGGGCCGCTTACTTTCTGCCATCTGCTGCTCGGGATCCATGATTTTATGCCCGGGTGCAAACAAGGGGGCCCCTTACACTTCTGCCTTCTGCTTCTGGGGATCCACGACCCGAGGCCCCCCGGAGGGGGCCGCTTACCTTCTGCCTTCTGCTTCTGGGGATCCACGACCCGAGGCCCCCCGGAGGGGGCCGCTTACCTTGCCTTCTGGGGGATCCACGACCCGAGGGATCCACGGAGGGGGCATTACCTTCTGCCTACCTCTGGGGATCCACGACCCGAGGCCCCCCGGATTACCAAAGTGTTCTGCTTCTGGGGATTTAAAAAAGGCCCCCCGGAGGGGGCCGCTTACCTTCTATAAAATCTGCTTCTGGTGGGGATGGACGACCCGAGGCCCCCTAGGGGGCCCTTACCTTCAATATCAGCAGTGGGGATCCACGAATCCCAAACCCCAGAGTTAGTACCTTAGCAAAGCATATTTGACCAAAGCAGACTGACCCTCAGGCTCTGCTCTAGCCTGGGGCACAACGACCCGAGGCCCCCCAGAGGGGGCCGCTTCACCTTCTGGGGATTTGGCCACTTTCATAGAGTTGTGGTTATATTACCAAGACCATCCCTATCAAAAAATTGTCCACATATGTTTAAAGTGCATAAGAAAGGGGCACTGGATTGGACTTTCCAAGATGGCCCAATATTTACCATAAATCTCCCATTCTATCATCAGATTAAAAAGATGGGACACTTTCTCACAGAGTTAGGCTTTATATCAAGTGTAAGTGTCCATAAAGGCTGAAATTTAACCCTGAAGTCCATCCAATTTTAGGATTATATTACATAAGTTCTTCTCATATTACCAAAGTGAATAGAAAATGTCAACGCCAGCACTTCAGATACACGAAAAAACCCAATGCTATTCACTCCTTAGCAAACAGGTCACCAAAACTCTCACATATAACCAAAGTGGATCTGACCCCACAGGGTCACTGGCTTGTTGACCATGAGGGCTCAGAATCACAGGTAAACCTTCACTTTCTTGAAATCAAGACTGGAAAAGCTGAGTTTGGCTGTGGCATTTCACTCTTTAAATGCAAGGACAAAGAATTGCCTTCTGCTTTCTGGGGATCCCACGACCCGAGATTCCCCCGGAGGGGGCATGCTTAGGATGGCTCTGCATGAGCTCAGACTCTGCCCGAACAAAGGGTCAGTGCTGATACCTAGAGAGAACAATACACAGACATATATAAAGCATAAGTGCTTCACTTTCAATCCCAACCCAGACAGTCCCACCTGGAGGGGGAAGGACCTTGGAGGGGGTTCTGGGAAGTACAAGAGCAAAGTGGGGGGGACATAACACATCCTGCTTCTGGGGATCCTCAAGAGGCTTTACGGAGGGGGCCGCTTACCTTCTGCCTTCTGCTTCTGGGGATCCACGACCCGAGGCCCCCCGGAGGGGGCCGCTTACCTTCTGCCTTCTGCTTCTGGGGATCCACGACCCGAGGCCCCCCGGAGGGGGCCGCTTACCTTCTGCCTTCTGCTTCTGGGGATCCACGACCCGAGGCCCCCCGGAGGGGGCCGCTTACCTTCTGCTTCTGGGGATCCACGACCCGAGGCCCCCCGGAGGGGGCCGCTTACCTTCTGCCTTCTGCTTCTGGGGATCCACGACCCGAGGCCCCCCGGAGGGGGCCGCTTACCTTCTGCTTTTGGGGATCCACGACCCGAGGCCCCCCGGAGGGGGGCGCTGACCTTCTGCTTCTGCCCGGGAGCTTCTGGGGATCCACGACCCGAGGCCCCCCGGAGGGGGCCGCTTACCTTCTGCCTTCTGCTTCTGGGGATCCACGACCCGAGGCATCCCGGAGGGGGCCGCTTACCTTCTGCCTTCTGCTTCTGGGGATCCACGACCCGAGGCCCCCCGGAGGGGGCCGCTTACCTTCTGCCTTCTGCTTCTGGGGATCCACGACCCGAGGCCCCCCGGAGGGGGCCGCTTACCTTCTGCTTCTGGGGATCCACGACCCGAGGACCCCCGGAGGGGGCCGCTTACCTTCTGCCTTCTGCTTCTGGGGATCCACGACTGGATGAATCTGCGTCTGACCCAGGACTGACAGGAGGATCCTGTGGTTCACCCTGTCGAAGCCTGCAGACAGGTGAAGCAGAATCAGAACTAACCCTAACCCTAGACTTGTTAAGTTTAGGGGTTACAATATAGTCAGAGGATGCACTATTTACACATAAAAGCCAATGCAGTATCTAGACTTAAACTCATGCACACACACACACAAAAAAAGCTAATTATATCCAAGTGTATTTGACCAAAACACAATACAGAAAACCCCCCACACCATCCAATTTTAACAAAAACCCATAACCCTCTTCCCAGTACTCCCAAGGTCCAAGAAAATCCAAAATGCAAAAACCGAAAAATACACAAATGTTAGGTCCTTAGCAATGCATTGCACCAACTACAAAAAAAATAAACCAGATGGATCTCACCGGCAATGGCAGGCCTATACTCATGCTTCACTCAGAATCCGGTAGGTAAATCCACTGATCTGAGAGTCAAGATCTGGAACCTGCTTGGTCTGCCAGTTCACAGGTAGAAAGTGTAAGGACAAAGAATTGGTGGATTGGTGGCTTTTCGGTGGATTCCAGTAGCTGTAGGATGGCATCTGTAGAAAGAGAAGAAAAGCAGGTTAAGGAATTTGTGGCAAGAGAAGGATTAACAGAAGGAGGAGCGGGGACAGAGGAAAGAGACTGCCAGATTTTATTCACTTTCTCCTCAAAGAAGGTGACAGTCCTCTGGGGTAAGGGAAGAGGGTGGAGGGGGAGAGGAGAAAATACTCAAGAGCTTGCGTGGGTCATGCGCAGATTCCTCCAGTTTGCCCCTGTAGAATTGAACTGGCCAAGGAGAAGAAGTGTGGATCTATCAACAGGGAAGAGATTCAAGAGTGTCTAGCCTGTGGATGAAGTTACCTACAGGACAAGGAGGTTGATAAATGACAATGATTCTAAATAATTCTAGAGCCACCTACCACACTGGTCTGAGGAGGTGACGACCATGGGGTACAGAGGAGACTGCTGGTATTGCGCTTCCTGTGGTGAGCATGAGATCTTCTAGGTCTGTGAGATGAAAGAAAGGGTATTGTAAACTACATGGTGGAAGAGGAAAAGTGTAAACTACTGATTAGATAAGAGATACCAAGACTTCCCATAGCACCAAAGTGTCCATACAGGCTGGAATTCAACCCTAAAATCCATTGAACTGCATTACCAAGTTGGATGCGTACAGTCAACTCTAAAAACTCCATCACTTAATATCACCAAGTAACCCAATAAAATCTTAGGGTTAACAAACCAGGTTAGCAAAGCAAATTCCCAAAGTGGACTGGCCCCACAGGGTTACTACCCTGTTGCCCATGAGTGCGCTCATACACTTCACTTTGAGATTTGACCTCTTCTTTGAAGAGTTAGAGTTTTATTAACAAGAAGTCCCATATTATCAAAGTGTCCATACAGGCTCAAAATCAACCCTAAAAGTCCATTGAACTTCATTTTATTACCAAGACATCCCATATTGCCAACTTGGCTCCCATTGCGTCATATCACCAAGATGTACACTTCATAGAATTATGGTTTTACCAAAGTGTGCATACATGAAAAAATTCACCCCTTAAAACCATTGAACTGCATTATATTACCAAAGTGTCCCATATTACCAAGGTGGACGTGATCAACTCTAGAAACCCAGCATCTCATATCAAGTAACCCAATGAAACCCTAGGGTTAGCAAAGCATATTACCAAAGTGGATTGACCCAACAGGGTCTGCCCTGTTGACTGAGTGCAGTTATACACTTCACAGATTTGACCACTTCAGAAGATTTAGGGTTATATTACCCAGACGTCCCATATTACCAAAGTGTCCATACAGGCTGGAACTCAACCCTAAAATCCATTAAAATGCATTATATTACCCAGGTGCCCCCAATGACCAAGCTGGATGCAATCCATCAACTTCAGAAACCCAGCATCTAATATCACCAAGTAACCCATTGAAACCCTAGTATAAGGGTTAGCAAAGCATATTACTACAGTGGACTGATCCCACAAGGTCAGTGCCTTGTTGACTGAGGGCAGTGTAACACTATCTTGATTTGACCACTTCATAGAGTTAGTGTAACATTACCGAGTACAGTCACACACTTCATGTTCAGATTTGACCACTCTTCATGGAGTTAGGGTTATATTGCCAAGACGTCCCATATTACCAAAGTGTCCAATTCAACCCTACAGTTCACTGAACTTCATAATTTTACCAAAGTGAATGTGACCAATCAACCCTAGAAACCCAGCACTTAATATCGTCAAGTAACCCAATAGTAACCCAAAGTGGACTGACCCCACAGCTTCACTGGCTTGTTGACCGTGAGCGTGGTCTTTGAGATCACTTTCATAGTGTTAGAGTTACATTTCTGACGTGTCCATACAGGTTCAAAGTCAACACTGAAGACCCTTGAACTGCATTATATTACCAAAGTGTCCCATATTACCAAGATGGATGGATCAATCAACTCTAGAAACCCACCACTCAATATCAGCATGTAACCCAATAAAACCCCAGAGTTAGAGTTAGCAAACCAGGTTAGCAAAGCGGACTTACCCCACAGGGTCACTGCCCTGTTGCCCATAAGAGTGGTCATACACTTCACCTTGAGATTTGACCACTTTCATAGTATTAGGGTTATATTACAAAGACGTCCCATATCACAAAATTGTCCACACATGTTTAAAGTGCATAAGAAAGCCCACTGGGCTTACCAAGATGGCCCATATTACCAAGTCAGCTCCCATTCCATGATCATATTACCAAGATGGGACACTTTCTCATAGAGTTAGGGTTATAACGCGGAAGTGTCCATACAGGCTCAAATTTAACCCTAAAGTCCATTGAACTTCATTATATTACCAGAGTGTCCCATATTACCAAAGTGAATGGGATCAATCAACTCCAGACCGCCAGCACTTAATATAACCAAGTTACCCAATAAAACCCTAGGGTTAGGGTCTAATGTCACCAAGATGTCACATATAACCAAAGTGGACTGACCCCACAGGGTCACTGGCTTGTTGACCATGAGGGCAGTCACACACACTTCACTTTGAGATTTGACCATTTCTTCGAGTTTGGGTTACATTACCCTTTACATGCAAGGCCTTTAGCAGACGCTCTGACCTGGACCGACTTAGTCGTGCTTAGTGTTCCATCGGATAATGTTTCCAGCTAGTTCAGGAAGGTTAGAGTATAAAACTCAGCATGAGCTCAGACGCTGCCCGAACAAGGGTCAGTGCTGATACCTAGAGAGAACAATACACAGACATATATAAAGCAAACGCATAACCTGGAAACCCCAACCCAGTAGTCGCACCTATAGAGAAGAAAGGTTAGGGTCAGTAGAAGTGCAAGAACAAAGTATTTCCACATAACACATCCACTAGTGCTCACTCAAGTGCTTTACAAAGAGATGGGTCTTCAGTCTGCATTTGAAGACTGCAAGAGACTCAGCTGTTCAGACAGCCAGTGGGAGCTCATTACACCTTTGGGGAGCCAGGACATGTATCTACCAACATCTCCTACATCTTCAGTAGTAGTGCTGGGGATGAACAGTAGCTCAGTCTTGCTTGGATTCCATGATCTGAGGACTGACAGGAGGATCTTGTGGTTCACCCTGTCGAAGGCTGCAGACAGGTCAAGCAGAATCAGAAACCTAACCCTGAGGTTCTCATGGGTGTCTGATCTTGCCGTCTGAAGCCTCAGTCACTGCAGTGAGGGCAGTTTCAGTTGAATGTGCTGGTTTCAAGTCACACTGGTTGAGGCCTGAAGCTGGTTCTGGGAGTGAAAAAAATCAGAGTTGATTGTAAACTGCATGTGCAAGTGTTTTACAGAGAAAAGAAACAAAGGGATACCAGTCTGTAACTGCTGATGTCTGAGGTGTCCAGCAAAAGTTTCTTCAGGATGGCAAACTCTGGCAGTCTTGAAAGCCTGTGGAACATGACCTGATGACAGGGAACCATTTCTAAGGAATGTGATGAAGGGTAGCAGGTCCAGGGAGATTGACTGGAGCAGTGTGGAGTGGATGGGATTCAGCAGGCAGGTATTTGGGTTGCTGGATTCCAGTAGCTGTAGGACATCGTCTGTAGAAAAAGAAAAGCAGGTTAAGGGGTTGTAACCTCCCTCCACTAAGGGGTACACAGAATTAATTTCTTTAAGGGGTGGGGGCTGGGGGCAGGGTCACCCTGCACCTTTCTTAACTGTGGGATTCTTACTAGAAAGAGAAAACAAACCACAAGTTCAAAAATGGAAAAAAAAGCCCCAGCAACACACCCAACACCAGTATTTACATATATACATACACAGTGACCCAAAGCCAGTTGCAAACAATAGTCTTTTGAACCTCAGCATTTCTGGGATGGCCGGTTCTTACTTCAAGAAGTTCTTGGATTGTAGTAGCTCCAGAGATTCAGATGTGGATACACAGGCAAGGTGGACAGGAGGGGAAGGGATCCCTGTTCCACTGTTCCTTTATGTCCATACATCCACTTGTCTTGCACCAAACAAAACTCCTTGTCACAAACAAACAAACAAACGCAACACAATTACCTTCTCATAGTATGTTAGTCTAGCATTTTAGCATTGCCTTACAAATTGCCTTAGCACCACAGCAGAACATATTAGCAAGCTGGCATATTATCTTACTGACAAATAGCAGATTCAGCTCATTAACTTGCCATGACATTAAAACACAAACAGTTTAACATCATACACTGACAAAATACTCACATCTGAGCATGGAACAGTAGAGTTTCTCAGGAAAGGAACTGTAGATAAGGCATAAGACAAGGCCAGGAGCACATGGGTTCCAAACACTCTCCCTATTGTCCCCCGGAAGTACTACCCTACTTCCCTTTATGAGGACCCATTTACTGCTGGTGCCCCTAGAGGCCACCAACGGTATTACACAAAATAAAACTGGTATGAAACCAGGTCTGTTACAGCTTTAATGTTCAGGTGGAATACTTTTACTATGGTTAATGGTTTGCATCTGTATTTACTCTAGGGAAGTCTTCTCTTCATTGCTTCATTTAGTGTCTGCTAAATGCCTTAAATGTAAAAATGTAAAAAAAAAAAGTGCAGCTTAAAATAGTATTTTATTTAAACTGCATTCTACACACACGTAGTCCAGAGCAGTGTAGCTGAAGATTGGTTATAAAATTACATATTCAAAATTCTTGCACAAAGTGAGCCACATATACACACCGTTGCGACAACTGCTTATAACACCATGTCAATGTCACCCAACGCTGTGATGTCTGATTGTCATGAAGGGGCTTAGCAGGCACTGTGTCTGCTAACAAGCCAAAAGCAATAAGTCATCAAAAGCTGGAGCAGAGACAGCAATGCATGGAGAGAGTGAATAATGCATTAGTGGTAGACAGAAAGAGTAGTCAGCTTTATGCGCTCAGTCACACCATCCCAGACTCTTCACTGAACACTCCCTCCTCCTCCTGTATATGTGTGTTTGACAGCTGTGATCAGCCTGTGCCATATTGTGTGCATCTGAAGCAGAGTGTGTGGTCACTGGTAAATGATGGAGAGAATAAGAGAAATTAGAAATGATCAGGATCTAGCCCTGCATTTTCACCTGTTATCTGCCAAATTGCTGATCCATCAGCAATCTCATTCAGCTCAACCAGGCCTTTTGGTTGTATGTACACAATATCGCCAAAAGTATTCGCTCATCTGCCTTCACCTGCATCTGAACTCGAGTGACATGCCATTCTTAATCCATAGTAATATGATGTCGCCCCACCCTTTACAGCTAGAACAGCTCCAACTCTTCTGGGAAGACTTTCCCCAAGGTTTAGGAATGGGTTTATGGGAAATTTTGACCATTCTTCCAGAAGGGCTTTTGTGAGGTCAGACACTGATGTTCTCCTCTCTAATTCATCCCAAAGGTGTTCTGTCGGATCTGCTGACCTCGCTCTGTCATTCTACATGGCCTACTACTTCATGGCTTCCACTTTGTTATAATAGCACAGACAGTGGACTGTGGAACATTTAGTAGGGAGGAAATTTCCCAACTGGACTTGTTGCACAGGTGGCATCATTTACATTTACGGCATTTAGCTGACACTCTTATCCAGAGCAACTTACAAGGGTAATCATACTACAGGGAGGCCAGTGTGGTGTTAGGAGTCTTGCCCAAGGACTCTTATTGGTGTAGCACAGTATAGTCACCCAGACTGGGATTCGAACACCAGTCTCCCATGTGGTGGTGGTTCCCTGGTGGGTAGCGGTGTTATCCGCTGAGCTACACCACTGAGCTACACCATCAGTAACACGCTGGAACTCACTGAGCTCCTGAGAGCGGCCCATTCTTTGACTGATGTGTGTAGAAGCAGCCTGCATGCCTAAGTGTTTGTTTTTATACACCTGTGGCCGTGAAATTGATTAGAACACCTGAACTCAGTGATTTGCATGAAGTACTATAGTTGCACTACTACAGAGGGAAAACTGCCCAGTTTATATAGAACAAAAAGCACGTCAACTTTCTGTTGGACACTGAAATGCTGTTCATGTCGTGCTTTTGTATATGTACACTGTGTGGCTAGAGGTATGTAACCACCTGACCATTACACATACACATATATATATCGCTTGGTGGACATTTCATTCCAAAACCAAGGATATTAATATGTCCCCCACTCCTCCCACACTTTTCACAAGATTTTGAAGTATGTGTAAGGAATTTCTGCCCATTCAATCAAAGTACTGGTACCTACTGGTTTTTCCCAAAGGTGTGCTTGGGGTTGAGGTCAGGGCTCCAACTGAAGCTTGGCATTGCAGGTACAAGGCCTTGGAAACCCATTTTCTGAAGCTCCTGATGTCTTGTTGTGACTGATTCAGATTTAACCAAGTGCAGCCCAGTTGTAAAGTTTATTATTGTTGTTTAAATTCGTCGGTTATACATTGTTTTGCGATTAGGTTTTTTCTGTGAATGGTAGGGGGAGATCTTTTCATTTCCGGAACCCTATTAAACTATTAATATGTTAACCAGTTTGTCAATCAAACACTCTTCAATTTCTGTTGGTTGAGGGGTGGGGAATCAGGAGAGTGGGGTGCAGAGTCAGTCAGCAGGTGGGGAAGACGAGAGAGAGAAGGGCAGAGACCCAGCTAGCCAGAGAGAAGGGCCAGAGTAATGTTAAACCGTTTCTCTTCCTAGCGAAAGGTGAAGAGAGTTCAGGTATTTACTGTTAATACCCTAGAGGTTCCATTTGTGGTAGCTGCTTGGTTGTAGCAGTTAAGCGGGCTGTAGCTAGCTGGCTAATGCGAGTCGGTGGCTGCTTTAACCATGCACTTGAAAATGGCGGCACTCGTGACGTGGACTGTTCAGTAGTACTCCTCATGATCCTGAGAGTTCGGAGGACAAGGTCGGACAGACCCCACAGCGGCCGATGAGCTGTGTGGGTCCACTGATGAAGTTTCTACTGCCTTCATTGCGGCGATGTTGGGACAATACCCCAGGACTCTCGCCACTTTGTTACGACTGACTCGTTCTGAGTCGTTTTCGTAAGTCGATTCCTTTGGCTCATCTGAATAAAAGGGTCTAACAGTTTAGCCACAAGCATCGTACAGGCCTGCTACGGTTGGTTGTTGAGTGTGTGTGCGTGTGTGTGGGCCCACGTTCATTTTCTCTGGAAGAGTGTAATTGGTTTTGAAGTTGATGTCCTGTTGTAATGTAACTGCTGTTGACTAGCTGCAGGGTTTTGAATATTTGTATTAATGTTTTGATTTTCCATCACTATTTTGGGAAAGTGTTGAAAGTGTTTGGAAATTGTGCATATTGTGAATTTTGGGGTCCAGTATTGTTGTGTAGCTGAGGACTGGTTGTCTGGGTGCATTTGCAAGCAGTGATTTTACTGTTTGTTTATTTGTTTTGTAAACAGTTTTTGTTTTGGTATATCTGTCATCTATTTAATATTATTTTGGGGCTAAGAAAGAAGGGAAGTGAATAACAACCACAGCTTTGTTTTAATTTCTGTGTGTTGTATCGTTCTTCAGAAACAAATATCAATCCATTCTTCGCAATAGATTTGGTAGTTTCCCTCTGTAGTGCTAACCTGCATCATCCTCTAATACTTTGAACCCATAGCCCCCTCCCCTATGTCTTAAACTAAGCTAAACTTCATAATGATAGCACTTTTGACTGGGGCAGATCTAGCAGAGCTGGGGGCAAAGGTGTGATTCTCTGTGATCAACAGTTAACATCAAGAAGCTCTTCAGTACGACCCATTTTACTGTCCATGCCTGTCTATGGAGTGTGCATGGCTATGTGCTTGGTTCTTTACATTTGGTAACAATGCGGATAGCTGAAACACATAAACTGAATAATCAGGAGAGGTGTCCACATATTTTTGACAATGTATTTTGCTCTTTTACTAGGTAAGGGAGAGCAAGAGAGAAATATCAAACATGTTCCCCTGCTCTCTCTCTGTCTGTCTGTCTGTCTGTCTCTCTCCTTCTCTCGTTTCTTCTCAAAAAAGCAATCCGGACACTTAACACCTGTCATGGTACATTCATCCACCATATGTCTCTAAAGAACCAATGGGGGACTATCCCGCATTCTTCTTACAACACTTCTTACAACACTCAACAGACGTCTGGGGACAGAGGAGACCAGTTTCTCAAGTTTAGAAATAGGAATGCTCTCCCATTCATGTCTAACACAGGCCTCTAACTGTTCAATCGTCTTGGGCCTTCTTTGTCGCACCTTCCTCTTTATGATGCGCCAAATGTTCTCTATAGGTGAAAGATCTGGACTGCAGGCTGGCCATTTCAGTACCCGGATCCTTCTCCTACGTAGCCATGATGTTGTGATTGCTACAGAATGTGGTCTGGCATTATCTTGTTGAAAAATGCAGGGTCTTCCCTGAAAGAGATGATGTCTAGATGGGAGCATATGTTGTTCCAGAACCTGAACATAGTTCTCTGCATTAATGGTGCCTTTCCAGACATGCAAGCTGCCCATGCCACAAGCACTCATGCAGCCCCATACCATCAGTGATGCAGGCTTCTGAACGGAGCGTTGATAACAACTTGGGTTATCCTTGTCCTCTCTGGTCCGGATGACATGGCGTCCCAGTGTTCCATAAAGAACTTCAGATCGTGACTCATCTGACCCCAGAACAGTCTTCCATTTTGCCACACTCCATTTTAAAAGATCCCTGGCCCAGTGCAAACGTCTGAGCTTGTGGAGCTTGCTTAGAAATGGCTTCCTTTTTGCACTGTAGAGTTTCAGCTGGCAACCGCGGATGGCACGGTGGATTGTGTTCACTGACAATGCTTTCTGGAAGTATTCCTGAGCCCATTCTGTTATTTCCTTGACAGTGGCATTCCTGTTTGAGGTGCAGTGACGTTTAAGGGCCCGGAGATCACGAGCATCCAGTAGAGTTTTACGGCCTTGACCCTTACGCACAGCGATTGTTCCAGATTCTCTGAATCTTTTGATGATGTTATGCACGGTTTATGATGATAACTTAAAAGTCTTTGCTATTTTATGCTGGGTAACACCATTCTGGTATTGCTGCACTATCTTTCTGCGCAACAATGGTGGAATTGGTGATTTATACCCAATCACGTTGTCAACTGACCTAATTAGTGTTAATTGGTCTTCCAGCTGTTTGTTATATGCTCAATTTCCTTTTTCCATCCACTTATTGCTACTTGTCCCAACTTTTTTGGGATTTGTTGACGCCATGAAATTTTGAAACAACATATTTTTCCCTTAAAATGATACATTCTCTCAGTTTAAACTTTTGATCTGTGATTTGTGTTCTATTCTGAATAAAATATTAGATGTTGGCACCTCCACATCATTGCATTCAGTTTTTATTCACAATTTGTTTAGTGTCCCAACTTTTTTGGAATCCGGTTTGTAGTAGCTGGTTCCCTCCGAAGTTTCCCTCAGGATAGCTGGCGCTCGTACACAGTTTTATCCGGTAAAGCTAATGACTAGAGGCCTTGGGGTTGAAACGATCTCAACCTATTCTCAAACTTTAAATGTGTAAGAAGCCCAGCTCGCTGGCTTGGAGCCGGGCATCGAATGCGAGCCGCCCAATGAGACCCCATAAAAGGTGTTGGTTGATACAGATAGCAGGACGATGGCCATGGAGGTTGGAATCCGCTAAGGAGTGTGTAAAAACTCACCTGCCGAATGAACTAACCCTGAAAATGGACGGCGCTGGAGCGTCGGGTCCATACCCAGCCGTCGCTAGCAGAAAAATCTCCAAGACATTACGCCGCGACGAGTAGGAGGACGCCGCTGTGGCGTGAAAGCCTTGGGCGCAGACCCGAGTGGAGCCGCCGCGGGTGCATATCTTGGTGGTAGTAGCAATCATTTAAACGAGAGCTTTGAAGGCCGAAGTGGAGAAGGGTTCCACGTAAACAGCAGTTGAACAAGGGTCAGTCGGTCCTAAGGGATGGGCGAACGCCGTTCGGAAGGGTGGGGTGATGGCCTCCGTCACCCCTGGCCGATCTAAAGGGAGTCTGGCTCAGATCCCAGAACCCAGAGTGGCCGAGATAGGCGCCTCGAGGCATCCAGTGCGGTAACGCAAATGAACCCAGAGATGCCGGCGGGGGCTCCAGCAATAGTTCTCTTTTCTTTGTGAAGGGCAGGGTGCCCTGGAATGGGTTTACCCCGAGATAGGGGCCCAAGCCCTGGAAAGCGCCACGGTTCTGGCGGCACCTGGTGAGCTTTCGCTGGCCCTTTAAAATCTAGGGTTAGGGTTAGGGTTAAACACGCTGGATCACGTCGATACAAACATCAAGGAGGCTTTCAGCACCACACCCCTGCCTCCGTTCGGTAAGAGTGACCACATCTCTCTGTTGATGAAGCCCACATACCGGCAGCTGCTGAAACGGGTCAGAGCTACAGTAAGAACAGTGGGTGTGTGGCCTGAAGGGGCAGAGTCAGTGCTACATGACTGCTTTCAGTGTACTGACTGGGAGATGTTCAGATCTGCAGCCACCACAGACTCTCTGGTAGACATAAACGAATACACAACATCAGTCACTGGATTCATCAGGAAGTGTGTGGATGATGTGACACAAACAAAGCAAATCCCCACACTTCCAAACCAGAAACCTTGGATGAACACTGATGTCCGCAGTCTGCTCAAGGCACGCGATGCAGCCTTTAAGTCTGGCAACAGTGAGGAGCTCAAAACTGCCAGACACAACCTAAAGGTCGGCATCAGGGCTGCGAAGCACAAGTACAGCTCACAGACAGCAGCTCACTTCAACACCAACTCAGACCCCAGGCGCATGTGGCAAGGGATTCAAGTGATCACTGACTACAAGAGCAAAGTCAGTACCCCAGTGACCATTGACGCTGCCCTACCAGCTGACCTGAACAACTTTTACGCCTCTGCCCAGGCCCAGTACTCCAACACTGCCTTGTTCCACACCATGGAGGAGGAGCCACCACTCATACTTGCTACAGATGAGGTGAGGAGAGCACTGATGAGGGTTTCAACCCGGACAGCAGCAGGCCTAGATGGCATCCCAGGGCGGGTACTGAAAGCTTGTGCCAGCCAGCTGGCCTCCGCCTTCACAGACATTTTCATCCCAGACAATCCACACCGCACTCAACCTCCTGGACAGCACCAACTCATATGTGAGGATGTTGTTTATCGACTTTAGCTCCGCCTTCAACACAATCATTCCTTCCAGACTCATCCACAAGCTGAGCACACTGGGAATAAGCAGCCCATTGTGCAGCTGGATCATGGACCCACTTACTGTCGGATCTGGTCAAAGTTGTAGAAGTTGCAGAGCCTCTCATCCTTATTATTGGAGGCCATGTGAAGGATGAACCTCACTGCGTAGCTCTTCCTAAGATGCGCATTTTCAGTATCCTTCCTTGTGGCCTCGGCAGATGTATAGAACTTTTTGTTGCCCAAGACCTGATCTAAAATAGACTTTTCAAACCTCAAGGTGGTTCTGGGTGCTTTTCCTATCGGGGATAACCCCGAGTACTGGATGGAGGATTTGGAGGTATGTGATTGTCGGATGATGGCTGAAGCCAAGGGGAGGGAGACTTGGTGTTGGTATTAGGAACTGAGCGGCATGTGTCCAAATCTGTGGCCATAGCTGGGACAGGAGCGGTTCTCCTCAGTTCTGCAAGCCGATCCAAAATGCATTCCTTTTTGGCTTGGTTCATCACATTGTCCAGCTCTGTTCCCAGGACCTTTTGGACTGCATCAAGATGCATATCCAACCTAGAGAGCCGTTTGTTGCATATGGGACACTCCAAAGTTCTCTTGTACCTCCTGCTGGCCAGGCTAAGCAAAAGCTTCAGTTCGGTTGGGTGCCATTTCGTGGGTTTGTGGGTACCATTTCGTGGGTTTGTGGGGCAGCGGATGCGTCTGGAACGAGCGTTGGTTGTGTTGGATGGAGCGATTGCCATGTGCTGTAGAAGTGGCACTTGACTGTCTTGGCTATTTATACCTTCTGGGTTAGGGTTAGGGGGTGGAGTTGCATTGCAGATTTCCCACACCGGTGGGCTATGTGCAATCACCAATGTGCACGGTGATCAAGGGGCAATCACCAATGTGCACGCACCAAGTTGCAACTTGGATGTGTAAATGTGTAAGTTGAAATGTGCCTTTTGGGGGGGAAATCCTAACCTGCACTCACTGGCATTGCAAATTCACCTTTAACTCCGTGAAAGGAGCTCTAACCCTAACCATCAAAGGTTGCCGATTTATAGGCCAAAACGTTCCTCCCTAAAACATTTGGATCTCAGTAGCAACAACATGCAGTATTCAATAGTGCTGCTATGCTCTGTTGGACTGAAATATTTACACTTTAAACTACAAATTCTCAGTTCAGCAAAAACTTTAAACTCTTGATTATTCTACAAAAATTCTTATTTTGTCTGTCAGCATACTGGCATTGTGTTATCTTAGGAAAACTTGTGAAAAACTGTATACATCATCCTTAAAAGAGTTGGTGTGATGTTCTGTTGCTACGTTGTTAAAGCAGAAAGCTATGATTCAAGCTAACTTTAATGAACTGAGAATGGAAAAGGCAGCTGCAGCTGCACAAGCAGAAGCTGAAATACTAGAAGCAGCTGCTGAAGAATATGAACGAAGGAGCCCACCTGAGCAAAGAAAAAACCTCATGCTGCGTCAGACCTTAGCTAAACTACATGGTGAAAATGCTGCAATGCAGATGTCTGTTCAACAGCCAGGTTACCAGTGCTATCAGAGTGTACCAGCCAACACATTAAACTTATTCACAGCCTCACCTGATGTAAAGCCACCCATGATCTCACATTCACCAGTGTGCCAGCTTACCATAGACAACAGTGTGCAGAACTGCAGGAATCAGGGTAAAATACCATCAAGTGAAATCAGTGATCATAAGTTTATTGAATTCGCCCTCATCACTCGTCCCAAGGACAAGCCACCTGGACTTCACAACAGTGCAGTAATACTGTGCAGAACAAACCATGTGGCATACAGCAACCCTCCCTACAATATTAACCAGATCAGTAATGAATACAAGTCTTCTTACCCAGATCAAGCACATTCATTTCCTATGTACAACACTAGCCCATCCAGTGCAGCGGCTACAACTGACCTAGGGAAGTACCTGATGCGTCGCGAGTTGGTGAGGTGAGGCCTGCTGGAGTTTGATGACAAGCCAGAGAATTATTGGGCCTGGAAGACATCTTTCAGCTCAACTGAAAACTTAATGCTCTCTGCTAGAGAGGAACTTGATTTGCTGTACAAATGGCCTGGGCCATCATCATCTAAGCAAGCTAGAAGAATCAGAGCAGTACACATTCACAATCCACCTTCAGGCCTAAGGATGTTGTGGCAGAGAATGGAAGATTTTTATGGCTCACCGGAGGTGATCGAGAACGCCCTTCTCAAAAAGGTCAAAGATTTACCCAAAATCTCAGTCAAAGATAATCACAAGCTAAGGGAACTTGGAGACATTCTCATGGATCTTGAAGCAGCTAAGGTGGATGGGTACCTGCCTGGCCTCTCCTACTTTAAGAGCTCTCGCGGAATCAGCCCCATAGTCCAGAAACTCCCGCACACCCTACAAGAAAAGTGGATTACTGTTGGATCACGTTACTACGAACAACACAGGGTTCCATACCCACTGTTCTCAGTCTAAGTAAACTTCATTTGTGAACAAGGGAAAACACTCAATGACCCCAGCTTTTCCAGCATAACAGGATCATGGTGCGTAGCTAAGACAGAAAAGAGTAGCATAACCAGTATCCAGTTGAGAACATCAGTTGCTGTGAAAAAAACTAAAGTTTTAGCCAACAGCAATGGCGGTGGCAGTGCCACAGAAACTCATGGTAATCCTGACAAATAGTGCCCGCTACATAACAAGCCACATCCACTGAGAAAGTGCCGCGGCTTCAGAAACAAAACACGGTATGAAAGAATATCATATAAATTTCAGGTGCTGTGCGTCATCTACCCAAGTTGCCAAAGACTGTGACAAGCCTGTGAAATGCAAGGAGCCCCATGGAAAGCTGTGGTGCAACAGACTGGTACAGACCATGGCGGGGAGCAGTGACAGGAAGTGGAGGCTATCCCATCAGTGAATCCCAAATGCACAACAGTCTGTGGCAAAAAAGTCAAAGTCATTGTCAAGTTACACCACTTGTTTCAACTGTCAATGGACAAAACTGCTCAAACCTCTGCTGTAACTTGAAAAAAGCCTTGGCCAACTACAGGCAGTTTTAGGCACAACTCAATAAACCAGTTTTGTATTCCTTCCTGAGTGATTTATTGAAGGATTTCTTGTCGTACTCAGTGGGATGAGTAGTTAGGGTTATAATTAGGTTGAAAACCTTAATGGTACAAAAGAAAGACAAAACAGAAACAAAGCTTCAATTACTATGCATTCATCTCAGCCTAAACAGCCTGCAACCAAACTGAACAAAATACTACTTTACAAAGCACATTGTATTGAGCCCAGTACAACATGACTCTCTCCCCTGCTAATTGCAACTTGCGTGTGAGCTAGCCTCCACAGTGCTACACCATTTAGCATGCCTACATCTATAAATGCTAACTAGTAAAATCGAGCGAAATTTAAAGTATTTCACCAGTGGTACCCCGGTAGATGCCCAGTAGGTGGAGCTTATTGTCTTTATTTACAGTTCAGTGTCCGAGGATGCTGTCTCTCTTTCACCGCGCTCCGAAGACTTCACTAGCACTCTCTTTGTCTGTCTCCGCGTTTTTCTCTGCTTCTCTCGGCTCTCTATCGTTCGTGAAGCACGAGATTCTAAGGCACTCTTTTTTGTGTGTAAAGCACAACACTGCAGGACGCTCTTTTCACTGCCATTGTCTTTGACCATGTCTACCCAACAACATACAGCACGCCAAAAATCGCCTTACATCCCTGTGCCGCATGCTGGAAAAGAAACAAGGCAAGAAGGAACACTTCTTCAAGTTCATGCAAGCAATGTTTGATGCAGACCAAGCAGAGCCAGCTCCAGCGCAGACACCACAAAAAGAACGCTGGTACTTACCAATCTTTCGTGTCTATCGCCCACAGAAAAACGACCAGATTCGTGTGGTATTTGATTCTAGCGCCAAGCACGAGGGCCTTTCCCTCAATGATGTTCTTCTCCGAGGGCCTGATATGAACAATACCCTACTGGGAGTGCTTCCGCAAAGAGCCCATAGCCATGACAGGGGATATTCAGCAAATGTTTTACTGCTTCATGGTCTAGGAAAAACATTGCAAATTTCTGAGATTTTTGTTTGAAGATAACAACCTAAGCAAGCAGATCACTGAGTACCACATGAAAGTGCATGTGTTTGGAAATTCTCCCTCCCCTGCGGTAGCCATATATGGCCTAAGAAAAGCAGCCCTACATGGTGAGAAAGAACATGGGTCTGAACCTAAACAATTCATTATGAGAAACTTTTACATTGATGATGGACGAAGCCATCTCGGTCCTGAAAAGAACACAGGAAATGTTAGCAGAGTCGAGCATCAAGTTGCACAAAATAGCATCCAACAGCCGGGCTGTGATGGATGCCTTTCCCCCTGAAGAGAGGGCCAAAACCTAGTGAATTAGGAGTTAACCGTAGACCCCCTGCCACTACAACGGAGTCTAGGACTTACCTGGAACCTGCAGTCTGACACTTTTACCTTCTGCGTATCCAGAGAACAGAAGCCACTCACTAGAAGGGGAATCTTGTCTACTGTCAGTGGCCTTTATGATCCCCTAGGATACGTGTTACCTGTAACAATCCAAGGGAAGGCTTTGGTCAGGGAGCTGTCTACTGAACAGGCTGAATGGGATGATCCCCTACCAGCGTTGAAAGAAGAACAGTGGAGACTGTGGACTGACTCACTCTGTGAGCTTGAACAGCTTCAGATAGACAGAACCATGAAACAAGACAAGACCTTTGTGTTTTCTCTGATGCATCCACTATGGTCATATCAGCAGTGGCCTATCTCAAAGCAACAGACATGGAGGGAAACAGTCATGTTGGATTTCTCATGGGTAAGTCAAAGCTAGCACCACGCTCTCCATACACCATCCCACGATTGGAACTTTGTGCTGCTGTCTTGGCCACTGAAATGGCAGACTTGATCACTGACGAACTGGACATGGACATTCACAAGATCACATTCTACACAGACAGTCGGATTGTTTTGGGCTACATCCATAACTCAAGCAGAAGATTTTATGAATATGTAGCCAAAAGAGTTGCTCGCATTAGAAGGTCCCCAAACCCTCAGCAGTGGCACTTTGTCAGCACAGAACACAACCCTGCAGACCATGGGACCCGCTTAGTGCCAGCAGCTGTGTTGAAAGACACCAACTGGCTTAAAGGTCCAGCTTTCTTGTACAGAGTCACATGCTTACAAACAGAGACATTTGCGCTTATAGACCCAGATGCAGATGAAGATGTACACCCAACTGGTTACAGCTTTCACAACCAATGCCTCTGAAAGTGAGTTGGGAGCACACTGATTTGAGCTCTTCTCCAGTTGGTGGACACTTTAGTAGGGCTATAGCCAAGCTCATACACAAGGTCAGATCCTTTCTGAAAAGTCCAAACAACAACACGGATGCACTGACACAAGCAAATCTAGTAATAATAAGAAATGCTCAACATGATTTGTTTGCAGAAAAGTTTAAATGTTTTTCCAGGAGTGATGTCATCCCCAAGTCCAGTCCTCTGAGGAAGCTGAACCCTGTTGTTGATGCAGATGGCCTGCTGAGAGTTGGAAGGCACATCTCTTTGCCTGACATACCCTGGGAGGAGAAACACCCGATTATTGTCCCCAAGAAGCACCACATAGCTGCCTTATTGGAAAGACATTACCACAAACAGGTCGCTCATCAGGGCAGGCATCTGACAGAAGGTGCTGTCCGTTCTGCTGGTCTGTGGCTGATTGGAGGCAAAAGGCTGGTGTCCAACATCATACATAAATGTGTGTTCTGTAACAAGTTAAGAGGAAGAATGGAAGAACAAAAAATGTCAAACTTACCTGCTGAACGACTCAACCCAGGTCCTCCATTCACAAACATAGGTGTCGACATATTTAGCCCATGGATCATCAGTGCAAGACGAACTCGAGGTGGCATTGCAGAGAATAAACACTGGGCGGTCATCTTTACCTGCCTACTTTCAAGAGCTGTGCACATTGAAGTGCTTGAATCTCTGTCATCCTCAAGCTTTGTAAAAGCATTGAGAAGAGTCACCGCTGTCCGTGGCCCTGTTCATCTCTTCTGTTCTGACAGAGGAACGGACTTTGTTGGGGCATGCAAGGAGCTCAAAATAACCTCTGAAGACCCTGAACTGACAACGTATCTTCAAGACCAAGGCAGCACATAGACATTCAACCCTCCCCACTCCTCTCACATGGGTGGAGTGTGGGAGAGAATGACAGGTATTGCTTGCAGAATACTGGATGCCTTGCTCCTTAAGACAAAAACACTTCTGAGTCACTTATCTGACTCATGAGGCTCTGGCCACGCTCATGTCTGAAGTTATGGCCATCATGAATGCCAGACCATTAGTTCCTGTCTCTTCTGATCCAGACATGCCTACTGAACTGACCTGCTATGCTCTTGACACAGAGGACTGATCCAGTGTTGCCACCACCAGGAGAGCACAACCTCAAAGACCTCTACAGTAAGCAGTGGAAGCAGGTCCAGGCTCTGGCTGATGCATTCTGGAAACGCTGGCATCAAGAGTATCTGGTGTCACTTCAACCCAGGCGAAACTGGCATCTGGACAAGCCAAACCTGGCAGAAGGAGATGTTGTGCTTCTTAAAGATACACAAGTCAAGAGAAACGAGCGGCTTGTTGGAGTGGTGGTGAACGCCATTCTCAGCAAAGACTCTAAAGTCCACAAAGTGGACATTAAGTAGTCAGACAGGGCACTCAGAAGGTTTATTCCAAGCCCGTCTCAGAAGATACTGAAACAAAACCGTTTACAAAAAAATAAACAAACAGTTAACCACTCCTAAGCTACGCGACAAAATACCTGACCTTCCAAAATTACACAATATGCACAATCACCAAACCCTTGTCCCAAAATAGTGATGGAAAATCAAAACAATAATACAAATATTCAAAACCCTGTAGCTAGTCAACAGCAGTCACATTACAACAGGACATTAACTTCTAACCCATGTACACTCTTTCAGAAAAAATAAATGTGGGCCCACACACACGCACACACACTCAACAACCAACCACAGCAAGCCTGTACGATGCTTGGGTGCGGTGTTAGCCCCTTCTATTCAGATGAGCCAAAATTGACTCACGGAATCGACTCAGGCGAACGAGTTAGTCGTAACAAAGTGGCGAGAGTCCTGGGGTATTGTCCCAACAGCGCAGCAATGAAGGCAGTAGAAACTTCATCAGTGGACCCACACAGCTCCTCGGCTGCTGTGGACTCTGTCTGTCCTTGTTCTCCGAACTCCTATGATCTTGAGGAGTACTACTGGTCCACGTCATGAGTGCCACCATGTTCAAGCGTGTGGTTAAACAACCACCGACTCGCATTAGCTGGCTAGCTACAACCCGCTAAACTGCTACAACCAAGTTAGCAGCTACCACAAAATGAACCTCCAGGGTATTAACAATACATACCTGAACTCTCTTCACCTTTCGCTAGGAAAAGAAACGATAAAACATTACTTTGGCCCTTCTCTCTGGCTAGCTGGGTTTTTTCCCCTTCTCTCTCTCGTCTTCTTTACCTACTGACTCTGCACCCTCATTTTTCCTCCTGACTCCCCACCCCTCAACCAACAGAAAGTGAAGAGTGATTGATTGACACACTGGTCAACCCATTAACAGTACAATCGGGTTCCAGTATAGTGAAATGAGAGATCTCCCCGTACAGTCCACAGAAGAAAACATCATCACAAAAACAATGTATAAGTGCACCACCATGAAAAACTAGGACCTTAGTAACAATGATCTACAGCACTCAAAGATGGAACCAATCTTTGCTGCACTGATGAGATCATAGTGTAAACTGGAGATCAGGTCAGCAAGAATTACAATCTCATTTGTGTATTCAGCACAATCTCTGTTGTTTTTTGCAGACTGACTGAAAATTTAAGATTGTTTTGAAACTAGAAACAACCTCTCTAAAATATTTGGATCTGAGTAGCAATGACCTGCAAGACTTGGGAGTGTAGGTACCCTGTGCTTGCCAAGAGTTCACTCTCTAAACTAGAGAGAAGTACAAAACTAATTATTTTGCATAATCTGTTATGCTGTCTGTCTACCCACTAGCCTTGGGTAATCCTAGGAAAAACACCTAGATACATAGACACATCCTCCCTAATAGAGTTGCAATTACTACAATAACAATTAATTACAGGATTCAGGAATGGAGTTGCTCTTTGCTAGACTGATGATGATTTCACACTATAAACCGGAAATTCAATTTGCGGCTTTGTGTGAAGTTTTGAAACTTGATACATTCTCCATGAAGTGGGATTTACAATTATCTACAGGATTTAGGAATGGAGCTGCTCTTTTCTGGACTGATAAGTTCACATTTTAAACTGTAGAGATTTTCAAGTAAGCAAGAACTACAAGATCGGTTCACTATACTGTACAATTTTGTGTGTTCTTTCATACTGACATTGTGTAATATTAAAAGTATATTAACAAATATAAAAAATACAATTTGAGATGGTTTCCAAACTACAAACAAGCTCAATTCACTATACTGGATAATATCTGATGCTCTTTTTCTGCAGACCGGCATTGTGTAATGTTAAGAAAAAGACCTGTGACAATTTTGAATGGTTTGGAAATGCAAAACATCCTTATTAAAAGATTTGGATCTCAGTAAAAAATATGACCTGCAGGATTCTAGAGTAGAACTGCTCTCTACTGGGCTGAAAGGTTCACACTGTAAATTAGAGGTTTTTAGATCAGAAAGAACTACAAACTCAATTCACTACCATTCACTGTTGTGTTGTCTGTCTGCCCATTTGTTTTGTGTAATCTTAGGAAAAACTGAAACTTGAAACATCCTACATGAAAGAGTTGGACTTCAGTAACAATGACCTCTAGGATTCAGGAGTGGATCTGATCTTTGCAGGACTCATTGGATCACTGAGTGAACTGAAGATTGTCAGGTCACAACTGACTATAAAGCACAGGGTCTCATGTTCTTTTTCCACAAACTGGCTTTGTGTAACATAGTTTATCTTTCTTGCTGACCAGACAATCTCCAGTTCACAGCCCATGTTAGTACAGCAAGGAGCAACTGCAAGAGAAAGCAGTTGCACTCTTGAATCCTGCATGTCATTCATACTCACCTCTTTCAGGGTGGGGATTTCTAATTCCAAAACTGATCCCAGATTTTAACAAGTCATTTCACAAGATTACACAAAACCAATCTGCAGGAGTACACACAAGATGCAGTCTCTGTGTACATACAGTATAGATTTTTTGTAGTTCTTGCTGATCTAAGAATTTCCAGTTGACAATGTGAACTCTTCATTCCAGCAGAGAGCAGCTCCACTCCTTAGTCCTACAAATGATTGTTATTTAGGTCCAATGTTTTCAAGGAGGAGGTTTGTAGTTTCAAAACAGATCCCTTAATTTTAATAAGCATTAGTCACAAAATCACACAAAGCCAGCATAGAGAGAACCCAACAGATCCTATGGAATGGCAAATTTTGTTTATACTTTTTGCTGACCTAAGAATGTCCAGTTCACTTTGTGAACTCTTCACTCCAGCAGAGAGTGGCTGCACTCCTGAATCCCTTATGTCACTGTTACTGAGGTCCTACATTTTTAACCCTAACCCATGAGTATACTCATTTAAACTGATTCCAGATTTTCACAAGTCTCCCTACTTCCTCCGGTTCACACAAAGCCAGTCAGTAGACAGAAAACACAACAGATTGTGCATAATACTCAATTGATCTTGTACTTCTTGCTGACCTGAGAACTAAAATAAGAATTCTTTAGTCCAGCAGATGGTAGCCACACTCCTGAATAGGGCTTGTAATTGTGTTACATGACAATGAGACATGTATGTGTCATCAGGAAGCACTGCTGATTGCTGGTGGGGGTGGGTTTTCCCACATAAAAGGACCAATCTGAACAGAACTAAGAACAGAGCATTTTTTGTGTTAAGGTTTGTGACTGTGGGCATTTGTAGTTACTTTGGTCACTTTGTGTGTTTTTACAGATGTAACCAGTAGCCACTCAGTCTCACTTTGTTGTATTTTACTTGCTCTTTCTCTCATCATCTCCTATCGTGTTACCCTCTTCCACATCCTCCCCAGCAAGGTGTTGACAGGCAAGTTTGGGGCATGTCTATACCCAAACAGTTTTTTGTTTAGACACAGTAGTTAAGGGGCAGATGCCATCTGCTGTATTTTGGGTAGGGGTTAGCCTTTGGTAAGGAATTTAGCTGTTTTTATTGTTTTTCTATCTTCGACACCATCCTTGGTCCACATTTGCCTGGATTTTCCCTATACCCACTATCCTTGTTTCACTACATCATTGTTAATATTACATATATCCTGTATATGACATACTCTTATTCTGGCCTATTGCATCTGGACTATAAAGTAAAAAGTCTTGACTTCAACAGATTTGGTTGCACACTTCTATGCACATTTCCATGCCATTTCACTTCCCATGTCCATGCTGTTACTTCCTCTATGCACATTTCTAGTTTTAAATGTAGTTTCCATGATTTTTAAGATCTTTTTTTTCCAAGATTCAGTCTGCAGTGCAAGAAAACAACAGATTGTGCAGTATAGTCTGTTGAGTTTGTAGTACAAACTGACCTGAGAATCTGCAGTTTAAAATGTAAACTCTTCAGTCCAGAAGTGAGTAGCTCCACTCCTTAATCCTGCCTGTCAATATTACCGAAGTTCAACTCTTTCAGGGAGGTGATTTTTAGTTTCAAACTTATTCCAAATTTTAATAGCAGTTTATGAAGATCACACATATCTAGACCATTAATGATGCACCAGCCATTGACACAGGACTGTAGCCTGAACATGAATGACCACAGTCCCGAAGGCCTTGTGTTTGTTGAAGGCCAAAAGCCTAGCTATATCTATAATGCCTAGTACCTGGAAAACAAGAGACAGTGGCTTTACTGTTTACACCTTACTATAACATGGCAACAGCTAGTTCAAAAGAACTACCAGCAAGATAAACTGAGTCATGTGTAGTATGCTGGGGCAGGTGACGAGGCTTGAGATGCATGCATGGGTTGTTGTAGGCGTAGATGTAGTATGGTTGTAGGAGGATCTGCAAGGCCCACAATAGTGCTGGCATTCTCGTATGCCATGCGAAGCTGTCATAAGAATGGCATCTCCTGGTGTATGTAGAGATATGGATAGTGCAAACACTGAGGAAGAAAGTTCCATGGCTAACGCATGTATCTCATATTTATTTTGGGAAGCCTAATGAGCATGATGTCCTTGGTCTGAATTGAAAGGAAACACACATTCAGACTATAAGAATGGGCAAGAATGAATATCTATAGGCATATGTAATATAGACATATTAATATAGATTATATAGATTATTAAATATACTGATATTGTGACTGTTGTGTGCCAAAGCTTTGACAATAACTCTTTTGATTAGATAAATTATCATTTGATTAGATAATTATTTATCATTCCATTTGTTTAAAAAAGATAATGCCCCCCCCCTAAACCTAATAAATCATTATGTCACTCTTGGCAGTAACATTTGCAAACAAACATTTGTGATACCATGCGATAAGTCATTCATCACTGTGGAGGATTTTTGGTAGTGTTTCCTAATAGATTTGTTTTTGTTACATTGGAAAGTTTTTCCAAAACTTTTAATTTAAGGTCCTGTTACAGCATTTTAATAGGATCCAGGTCAGGACTTTCACATCACTGCTCCAGAATTTTCATTTTGTTTATTTTGAGTGATTCAGCTATAATTCATGAATTGCCAGGCAGACAATTTCCTTCAGGATATTTGACAGAAGTCATAAACCTTGACCTTAACTGAGGCCTTTGAGGAATGCAGGTCTTTATAGGTTCATCAAGGTTTCTTTTTGGACTTCCTGAATGAGTTGTGTATGCAACTTTATATAATTTTTGTAGGCCAGCAACTCCTGGGAAGGTTCACCTCCAAGTTTTCTCCATTTCTGGGTAAAAACCCATAGTCCCACAGCCTTAGCAATGGTTTTTAAACCTAGATTTTAATGACTTTTATATCTGTATTTGTATTTGTATAGAACATGCTGTAACATTTATTAATATTGACAAACTATTATATTTACATGATGTTTAGATTCAACAGGCCTGGCAGTGATCATGTTTAGGTATGGTAGTGAAACTAAACATGATTTAAACACAGCATTTTGGGTTTATGGTCCTATGTTGAGTTTTAGAAGTAGTTTGATTATCTTAATTATTCAACAAAAGTTGTGACAAAAGTGAAAAAATAGAAAATAGCAAATACTTTTTTACAACACTATATACAAAAGACCCAGGTCAAAAAACATGCTTTGTGTATATAGACCAATTTTAAAAAATGGAATGCTGAATAGCAAACATACTTGTCATAATTATTCACAATTCTTAGATTGGATTATTCACTTAAATGCTTTTTTAATTTTTTCATACCACTTTACCTAAGGTCACCCTCTTTCATTTTGTGAATGTTACACAAATGTGGAAGTTTAGTTTTTTATCCATAGATAAAGAGAATCTAAGGCAAGGTAGCTGTCATTTATTCCTTCAAAGTCTCTGACCAAACAACATTTACAAATTAAAGATTTTTGCACAGATCACATGATCTCTTGACTAACACTTTGCATGCCATATCTCAGTCAAATGAGATTTCTGTAAACCTAAGAAAATAATTAATAAGTGCTCATTAGGGTTAGGGCTATAAAATAATTTTTTTGACAGGACCAATCCAATTGACCACAAAGAACCCCAAGGTTATATCTACATGCCTGCAGGCATCGTTAATAAGATCACAATCTGCTTGTGGATTTGAACTTGTCTTATGTTAAAGATCATCTGGAGGGCCAGAAAACTACTAAAATAATTTTATGTATACAGGTAAGAAAAATATTGCTTTATTATAAGAATTGTTGAAACAAAACCTAAGATGTGGTGTTCATGAAAAAGCCCACCAACATATAATAGCTGAATCAGTTCTGTAAGAAGGAATATGCCAAGATACTTCCAAGTCAGTATTCAGGATTGAGCTGCAGTTAGAGGAAATGTTTAGCTAAAGTCAGTACTGCTTAAGGCCTCACAACAGTTCCTGTATACATACATTTGCTACCCAAGAAATTTAATGTTAGATTAAATAATGCAAAACAATGTTAATATTTTTGTGTTATTTGTTTTATATGTATATGTGTGTTGATCTGTTGAACTGTTGATTTAATTTCAAGTCAAATAACTATTTGATTGTAAGTAAAGTCTATGTAGAAATTTACAAAATGATAAAGGTTTACACACATTTATGCAGCACTGTATGTCCCTTTGACCACAGGATGGAGACAAAAATCCATCTACAAAGCCCTAATGAAAAGAGAACACTGATGCAAACACAGCAAACATGCAGTACAAATCTTAATGATGCATAATATTTGGCAGTATTGGATTTACTTAAATAACTTGCATTCAAATAACTGACTGTTATTATACTTTAACAATTTGCAGGAGTAATAGATTATAGACAGATCAGGTTGTCTTATGGAAAAAGATAACACTGACTTTCTGATTAATCATGTTATGCCTTAAGCACCATTTCCTGATCAGTTGTTGGATCTCTTTGTTCATAAAGCAGTATATGCGTGGATTGACTAGTGGTGGCAACAGCAAATAAAATGGCCAGTTTGTGATCGACTGTCAATTTTAAATGAGGCATACTGTATTAGGAGATGCATAGACAAAGAAGCAAGGTGTCATAGGAGAAAATGATAAAAGAGAGGGGCACAAATAGAACAAACATGGCGATTGGGAATTGCACTTGATATTCAACTCTTGTACCAGTGCAAGCTAAGCTGTTCATAGACACTGTGTCACAAAAGCAGTTAATTATCAGATTGGGCCCACAGAAAGGCATCTTGGCAGTCAGAGATGGGGGCTGATGGACATAAAAACCCTGATAAGAGGCCATAGTTTGGTTGACCATCAGTACAGGGTATCTGAGTGGGAAGCAGATAGCTAAAAAATGATCTAGAGCCATGATCATCATGATGACCGAGTTCAGTGTTCCAAAATAGTGGATAAATGGCCTCTGCACCAGACAGAGCTGAATGGAGACAGAGCCAGTATTGAGCTAGTAGCAAGAGATCAGTTTAGGGAGAACTACGGTACAAAATCTGACATCAGATTTAACATGATGTACATTGGCTCATGGAGGCTTGTTTCAATTGCAAACAGCACCATAAAGACAGAATTACCAACTAATACAGTTACGTAAATACAGAGGAAAACTGCGTCCATAAGGTTGTAGTGTTGTGGTTGAAGTCCTGGGAATACCACAATGAAAAACTCTGTTATGACAGAAGAGATCGCTCGATTTTCCTGTGACATACTGAAACATGAAGAAACATATGGAAATGAATGACCTAGAATGAGTTCAGTGCCTCACAAATAATGGATTTAGTGTTTCACAAAGGAAAGAGCTATTGTTGCACTAGATTTGACCACTAAGAACAGCGGGCTGCACATTGTGTTCAAAATGTATCAGTACAGACTACTAATATAGATAGTATAGCTAAAAAAATGATCATGTTCAAAATGTGTTCATTCTGTATATAAAGAACTTATAGGCTTACTTACATTTCTTTTTCTAAGTGTGCCTCAGATACTCTTTAGAGCTCAAGTCTTCTCTTTTATAGACATTATATTAAATGGCTAAAACCTCTGTAGAGAGAGAAGCAGACTGCTGGATAGGTGATGTAATGGAAAGTCTGTTCTTAAGGCTAATATCCGTTATGCAACAGGGTCGAGCTAAATTTATATTGTAATTGAATGTGTTCTTTAGTATGTGCAAAAATGTGTGGCTCTGATACAACTACAACACCAATTACAATAACATTAGATGCTCCAACAGAATAATAAAGTGATGTCAGTGATCTAAACGTTTAGGCCAAGGTCAATCCATGTTTGGCCCATTTTTTCCTTTTACTCTGGTTTCTCCAGAGTTTATGTAGCTGTATTCTATATTACACTGTTTTAGGGTCGGTTGATTAATATTTGGCATATTGTGCTATTGGCTGTGGAGATCAGTAGTTGTTATTCCACTTGCTATAAAACTAGTTTTTATTTTGTTAGGACACATGTAAAAAGGAATTACAAGGCTTTACTGTTTTTTGTCTTATATAATGTCTGTTATTCTCATACATACCTTAACTAAAAGCAAATGGCTTTACTTAAACCTGAAAGTAACTTTGACCCTGGCATGTTACATAATGCTGACATGCAGAAAAAACAACGTTATTTAAACATGCCTCACAACAATTTAAGATTTATTTAAATAAAAATTTGCATTTCATAAACTCAGTAAACAAGAAAATAACCCTACATTGAAATCAGTAATTAAGTTTATTTCTTCAAAACCCTACACGACAATTAAAAAAAAATAAAGTATGGTTACCAGACTATAAATCTAATCCAGGGCCCTTATTCAAAGATGCTCCTTTATTTGTTACAAGTTAACTTGCAAGCAACAAGCAACTTGTTACATGTTTTCTGGAATATTAAGATTGCCTTGCCTAAAGAAACATGATCTCCATTCTGCTTGAGTACTCTGACCTCTTGGAGGTATTTAATTTTTTAAAAAGCCACTAAATTGCCCCCTCATCAATCCTATAAATAGCAATAGAACTGATAGGGAATTCTGTCTCACCCCATTCACATATCTATCCTCTCATGCAAGCTGAAGAAAAATGAATGGAATGTTAGACCAGGTTTACACTGTGAGGCACAGCAAACAGAGTGGTATAAATACAGCGGTGATACAGACAGGTGATACAGACAGGTGAGTCAACATTCAGGTGACAGAAACCGATAGGTTGCTGGAGGACACATGGTGGTGATGTCATCCGCTAGAGGATTCTGGGGAATGTAGTGCCCAGGCGGCGTGGACTCACCAGTGGAGATGGGCAGCCTGACAACCAGCAGTTTCAGGATTCTTCTGTGTCAAACAGAAGGACAGTGGTCTTACACCTTGTATTAATTTTACTAGCATAATCTTATTAATACAATCTAAATTGCAATAAAGAAGGCAGTAAGCGGAAGAATGCATACATCACTGCCACTCACATTGCCCAGGTAAAACTTCAAGACAGGTGTAGTACAAATGCTGTCACAGTAAACTAACCGTAGTAAACCACACCCATGGTGAGTATCTGTTATGCTTTTGGACTTGTGGATGGTTTCTATAATAGCACAATGCTTTGGAATGCCCCTCACAGTTATCTGCAAGTGGATCTTAAAAGCTGCACATGTAACATGGCTTCCTAGAATATTGAAACCTTGCCACATTTAAGTTTCCCATGAAACTTATTTTATTTAGATTCTGTGAGAAAATTTTATATAAAGTAGCTATAAAGTAAGACAATGTTTAAGTAGATTTTTACAGACTGTGTTTACCTGTTTTTATTTCAAATGAACAAAAAATGCAATTTGACCAGGAATGCTCTTCTGCACACAAAAGTATATCTACTATGTCCTGTTGCACTGTCACATGCCACACAATTTTTCATTAGACCACATGCAATGTTGGCCTCAAATGCATTGTAAAAATGATGATGATTTATAATAAAACTAATTTAAATGACTTCATTATGTTATTGACATATCGGCTCTCCAAACTTTTTTAAAGTGGCACAAGAGCTGCTAGTAAAATGGTCGGTTGGCACACTCTCAGTTTCAATCTCTGCAGTTGTCATTCACTTAAGTCTTAAGCTGATATGGGTGATTAAATGTTCAAAAAAAGATGTGACACATTCATGCTTACATATAAAAGGGGCATCCAGGAACAGACTAATCCTTTATCAGCAAGGAAAAATAATAAATAAATAAAAGTGTAGTTGACTAATACAGTTTAATTTACCTCTTAAGATGTAAAATATTTAAATTATATTATAAAATATGTTAAAGACATCACATATATGTAGATCTTAATGTGCAGCGTGTGGTATTTTTCTCAAGTTGCCACATTTATAAAGAATGGCTAGTAAATAGTCTGCAGTATGTATTACTGAACAAATGTATTTAATATGTAATGGCATTTACAAGATTTGTCAATCAATGACAAACAAAATTTGAAATATTAAATAAACAAGGTAAACACAGTGACAATTATGTATGTGTGTATGGAAGCATTTATGTTTATAATCACAGTGACAGTGTTACTAATAGATAATTTACAAAATGTTATTATTTAGAAACAGATACAACATTTATTTTTGTGCTGATGGTCTTTTCCTTAGTACACCACTTTAGTAACAGTAGTCTGATCTTTTTGCTTCTTAAACAGTATATAAATGGGTTTACCAGTGCTGGGAAAAATGTATAAAACACAGTGAGGGAAATTTTCTGATCAGTGTTGAGTTTTAAGTTGGGTATATAAGGTGTAACGTACACAAAGAATCTGGGAATATAATATATGGTAATAATTCCTAACTGTGTGACACAGGTAGAGAAAGTTTTCAGTCTGCCATGAACATTGGAAATTCTAATGACAGCAACAGCAATGCTGATATAGGAGAAAATGATGAACGAGAACGGCAAAAGAAGCACGAAAGTGGCCAATGAGGTGGAAATGTAATTCTGGTAGCTAACATCAGCACAGGCAAGACTGTTCATAGAAACTGTGTCACAGAAACAATTCATTATGAGATTGGGCCCACAAAATGGCATCTTAGCGGTTAAAGATGTAGAAATGCCAGGGAAAATCATGGCAGAGACCCAAAAAAAACCTGTTACAATTTTCATAGTTCGTGTGGTCATGAATACAGCATATCTGAGTGGATAACAAATAGCCAGATAACGATCTATAGCCATGATCATCATGATGAGGGAGTTCAGTGTGCCAAAATAGTGTATGAACTGCCTCTGTGTCAAACAAAGCTGGAAAGAGATCGAGCCACTATTGAACCAGTAGCGAGTGATCAGTTTAGGGAGAGCTACAGTACAAAATCCGACATCAGACACAGCCAGATTCAGCATGATAATGTACATGGGCTTATGAAGACTTGGTGCACTCACAAACAGCACTATAACAATAGAATTCCCCATTATTATAATCACATATATGATGAAAAAAATGGCACCTATAAGGTTGTAGTATTCAGGTCGAAGTCCAGGGAACCCCATAATGAAAAACTCTATGAAAGTGCTCTCATTGTTCTGTGGCATTCTGAAAACAAAAAGAAACAGGTCATTAAGCAGTACTGTACTGATACAGAGATATTCCAATATACAGTACATTTATATTAAATATAATTTGAAAACATTTAAGTTATGCAATATATGATTTGTTTTCTGTTGTTTGTATCTAAACATGGCTAAAACAGTTAGAGATACACCCTGTGAGAAAAGGCAGTCTGAACATCTTACTTGCTTTACAGTTGTGAACAGCTGATCACACTGCTCTCCACTTCTTTGCTCACTGTTTCCCTTTTATAGGCAAAACTTGTGAGAGAATCCCATGGAGAGTGTGTCATATGACTGCATGACACATACCTGTCTGGTTTGGGCACTTTATGGTGAAGAATTTGATAATCAAGTTTAAAGTAAAAATGTCATACTGAAGGATGGCTTCCTCTCTGATTTTTCTTTCTCTGATTTGAAGCTACATCTTCAAGAAACTGATCAAATTTTATCAAATACAAATCCACAACAGAAAAGTCCTTTCACTGTTTAGAAAGGTTAGATGTTAGAATGCGTCATACTGTAGCACTGTGTATTGCACTTTGAATCACAAAAAACAGAAACTGGTTACTCTGTGTTGCTTATATATATTTTATACTGAACCTGAAAAAAAACACACATGAACGAAAGGTGAACACAAAAATAAAGTGAATACAATTTAAGATTTTGTTGATTTATCCATAGATCTCCTGTAAGCTGCAGAGTCTGCTGACAGCATCTTTCAGTGCTAATGCAAAAGGGACCCCCTTTCTTCTGCACCCTCAGACAAGACTTAATGTTTTCTAGGAAGTAAAATATTTAGTTAATTTGAAATTCAGAAGAATCAAATTTTAGTTTTTCATCTTTTTTTTTTTTTCACTAGTTTTTCATTAGTTTTCCACCATTAAAAAAGCTACCAAATTTTGAGCTAATGCCTGCTTTACTGTGGCTATTGTAACTAAAACCAGATTTTCTAACTCAGATTAATTGCAGATTTACTTTCATCTCTCTCATCACCTGCATCTACTTACTTAGCTCCAAGGCATTGAGTTCTCAGATACGGATGACAACAGCTGCTAACTGAGCTTGAATCACTTAAATCAAACATCAGGTATTTTAAAGAAACGAAGGACATTAAAGTATCAACATTTCTGGTTCATGGCCTTCCTTTTCCACTGAGATGTTTGGCACACAACAGTATACAATCCCACTTCCAAAACAGTTGTGTCAGTAGGAGAAATGATTGATTGATTAACTGATTGATTGATTGATTGATTGATTGATTGATTGATTGATTGATTGTGTGTTTTTACGTATTTAAATTTCAAACTATTTAACTTTAGTGTCCTTTGTATATGCTTATTATTTGTTTGTTCCAAAAAAGTTTGGACAGAGGCATGTTTTACTATCCTTACACTGACACTCAGTAACCTATTGGCACTACCAAACCATACCCTTCTGACATGTGCAGAATGTGGCTTTGATCATAATAATGAAACAAGAAGGGATGTCCCTGAGAAATATATCATCTGAATGAACCTCCCATGACCCAGTTTTGTTTTTGTGTGATTTGCACTGCAAACTCTCTGGAACTTACATAGAGGTGTCTTTGAAGTTTCCTTGAGGAAACCTTTCCTTTACAATATCCTGGTCACACAACATCTGATATACAGTAGTAATATGTGATAAGTAATGTAAATTCAAACAGGTAGAGACATTTTTTAAAGCGGTAATATAGTTGTTTTCATATATTTATTTTACATTGGGAAAAAATAGTGCTACAGTGTTATTACCAAGCTGTGCAACATTTCACTCAATTTTCCTTCATTCAAATTTTCAAATTATTGTAAGAGTACTGTATTCCTCCTAATGAAAGCTGGGATAGGCTCCACAAACAGAAAAAAGCGGTTTAGAAGATGAAATATATAGATGATTACATACCATATCATGGACCCAGTATTGTGAAATAAAGTCTATTGTTAAATTCCATCCACCCAAACTAAACTTTTATAGGGAAACTCTATAAAGCATAAAACATTACATACTACAGTTATCTTTTTACTTTACACATAGGTGCACTGGCCTGGTCTAACTGCTTAGACGGCTTATTTTTTCAAGGCCAGAGAAATATTTTTTTACATTTTATTGCTGCGGTTCAGCGTTCTCTGTCCGTAAGTGAACATCAAAGAACTTCAAAACTAGTATTAAAGAAAAGCATTTCTATATCATTTATAGTACGTATATTATACATATATATGTTTACAAAAATTTGAGACAGACGTCTCAACCTAGATGACAAGGTTCATACAATGATGAGAATGTAAACATTTTGTTGAAAATTCAAATTGTTCCTAGGCTGACCCAAAATTATTCTTTTCACTACAATCCTATCTTAGCCATGGTGAAATTCTCAACCTGTCACTACACTGGGTCATCCTCTGCAGTACTGTCACGTTTACACGTTTGTAGAGTACTTTAATGGCCTGCAGCACTTCCTCTGTCTTTAAAGAGTATATGATTGGGTTTAACATGGGTGGGATAGTCTGTGTCAGGGCAGAGTTAATCATCCTGTCATTTGCTTTTATAGATGATGTTAGAGATAACATGTTAATGCTAAAATATGGGAGATAAAATATAGCAACTAATATGAGATGAGAGGTGCAGGTTTTGATAGCTTTGATTCTCTCAGCACCTTGTGAGATCTTTAACAAAGCAATACCAATACAAATATATGACACAGTAATCAGGAGCATTGGAAGGCAAGCCAGAACAGCAAAACATAGCACAGCCATTACATAATTTACAGATTTATCATTACAGGCTAAAATATAGATGGGACCATGATCACAGAAATAGTTGTCAACAGTGGTAGACTTACAGAAGGACAATCTAGTAATTAAACCCACAAGTAGAGCGATTATAGTTATTGAAAAAATCCATGTAACACCAATGATCAGAGTCATTGCTGTTTTGGTGACAATGGCATTATACCGCAATGGAAAACATATAGCAACCAGCCTGTCATAAGCTAAAACAAGCAGAGTAAGCGACTGCAAAGTCATAAAGAGTAAGACAAAAAACATGTTTGCCAGACAATTTTCATAAGATATGTACTGATTATTAAACAGAAATATGTCCAGAAGTTTCGGAATGAGAGCAGAGCTTCCACACAGATCAGAGACAGCCAAGTTAAAGACCGCTATGTACTTTCCTGTGTGGAGAGTACGAACCAGGTAGATGGTGCACATTATAAAAGAGTTCCCCAAAACAGTCACAGCATAGACAAAGCACAGGAATACATAGTAGTACTTTGCATGAGGGATGTTATAAAATCCATTGATGTAAAATTTAGGAGGACGAATAAATGTTGCATTTACAGAAGCGGCTGATCCCAAAGAAGTCATGTCATGAAGTCAAGTCGTCTTACAATATAATCTGTGGAAAACAACAATCTTATTTCAGTGTAATCTTAATATACTCATTATATATATATATATATACACACACACTCGTTACAGTGCCCATAGCATGATTCACAAAACATGTTAATAAAGGCATGTCAAATCAAAAGCAGAGGCTGTGCTGAATTATGTTTAATACTACACCTTCTGTAAGTGAGAGCTCCTATAAACACACTTGCAGACACCAGGCATTTATAGTTTTTACGTAGTGACATCATTTCCTGATGCACGCCTTCAGCAAAAAGAAAACAAATGAGAGAGATGTCCCTGAAGGCAAGCATGACAATGGTGCCTCTGTCATTAATTTGGGCTTTAAAATTAAATGTTTTTAATGAATGTTATTATTCCAGGGTTAGTCAACAAAGACTTATTTGATTCATTCCATGTTGGTGAACAATTTATATCTGTGCTATAAAAAGCCTCATACAATAAAAACAAAAGTTTTTAACATGCATGTAATTTTTGGAGGCATGATTTTAGTCCTAAGAATTGCAACATTGGAGACACCTGGGAACCTCATATTTTCTCTTTTAAGGTTGATGTAATTTAAACTAACCTAAAAAATAAAATTATTGCTTGCTAAGGACAATTCTTGGTTTCATTACATTTATTTTCACATATTTTTGTGAGTATATTGTAAGTTGTTCAGAATAAGAGCATTTGCTAAATTAACATAAATAAAAATGTTGTACATGCTGATTACTTTGTTGTATTATTGTATTTAACAATAGTGTCAAATGATTTTTATTTACTTTCACTAATTTACATTATTTAGATTAATAAAACAAAAATGTCATGCCTGCAGGTTCTCCTCTCCCAGACTCACAAAACCCACCACCCGATGACATCACCACATGTTTGCTATCCTCCAGTCCAGTCGCATTTTCCAAATCCTCCTCCCGGAATACTAAACACACACACTCCTGTTTCTCATCAGTCTGTTTGTATATACGTTTCTGCTCATCTTCAGGCTTAAGTTATCTTGCTAACTGAGAAATACCCTGGTTATGTCCACTTTGATCTTGTTGTTGTTGTTGCCGCGTTACACCACCAACCTGTTTCATAAACCTTGCTTTGCTTTTAACTCAGCATGCGTCACAATCTGTCTGTCCACGATCACAAATAATATGAATCAATTTTCTTATAGACCCTAAATCGAAATCTCTATTAAAATAAAAATCTTGATAAAATATAATTCATGATATCCTATACCATAGTTTATATAATATTTAATAATCTTTTATTTATATAATTTTTACTTAAAATACATCACAAATGTAGTTATATATGTAAGCAATATTTGGGTGCTGTCACGCTTCCGGGTTTCTCTGACTCTCTGCCGCTCTCCCAAAATTCACTTCCCATAGTGCATCACCTGATGGACGTCACACTCACATGTCCCCAGTCTGTCAATCACTCCCGAGCTAGTTTGCCAGAGTACTGGCATGCCTGTTTATAATCACCCAGTCTGTTTATAAGCTCCACACACACACACACTCTCATTGCAAAGTTTTGCCAAACCCCATTTGCATTACTGAGCATTTCTCCCTTGTATTCTTAACTCCGTCTCTTGACTGTCTTTGTTCTCTGACTACCGCATTCTGCCTTATCCCTTTCAACTTTTTCATTTTGATGCTCTCTCTGGCTTTTGACCTCCTTTTGTTCCTGTGACAACTCTTCTTGCTTATGCCTCCTACCTTCGCCTGTCCCTCGACGGTGATCTTCCATTCTCCTTTAATGTCTGTTCGTGTTTTGTTGCTGTGTTCAACTATCTGATTGTTCAATAAACCTCAACTGACTTTTAGCTCTGCACGCGTTGTTCCCAGTTCTTTGTTCCTGGCAGGTGCCAGGTTTTGTCGATTTTCATACGTCAAAATTGTGCAAAACAAAATTACTAACAAAATAACAAAAAACATCTTACATTCAAGAAAACAAAATCATATAAATAGTAATATTTATATAATATAATTATATTTAATATGTTTTATAATAAGAGAACAAAGCTGCTGGTGCCTAACAGGCTGGAAAGGCTTTCAAAAACAACTCAAAAGACTTTAAATTCCACCATCTGCAGTCAGACAGATTATGTAAATGTAAAAATAAAATTCTAGATCACTGATATTTTCCCCAGGAGTGGTCCAAAAATAAACATCACGCCAAGACCAAGACGTGTAATAATTCACACAACGGAACCCAGAGTAACTTATAAGCAGCTAAAGATCCCAGTAGCTCATGCTAATATTCATGAGTCCCCCGTCAACAGAACACTGAACAACGCTGATGTGTTGGCAGAGTTACAAGGAAAAACTTACTGCACTTCAAAAGGAACATTTCTGTTCATCTGCACTTTGTTCAAGATGACATGGACGAGCCAGTCTGTTAGAAAAGAAGATGCAACTATAATAAAAAAGTTTTGGTTTAAATCCAAAGCATCATGTCTGATGTAAGAAAACACTGCATTCCAACATTAGTATGCAAAGGGTTCATGTACTTTAACAGATGCACTATATGGTCAAATGTTTGTGGACACCTGCTCATCCAAGGTTTCTTCCAAAATGAGGAGTTTGTCTTCCCTGAAATAAGTAGTTTCTATTACTCTGGGAAGGCTTTACACTTTACAAATCCATACTAGATTGCTGTGTGGATTTGATTGCATTTAGCAATGAGAGCATTATTGAAGTCAGGGACTGGTGTTGCATAATTAGTTCTGAATTACTCATACCAAATGTACTATTAGTCATCCTGTTAGTGCAGCACCATTGACAGACGACTGCACCAAACAGGACTACATTCATGCAGGCCATTATAATGACTGTCCTTAACACCATGTCAACACCACCAAAGACTGCAATGGTGTTGTGACAGACTGACCAACAAATCAGTGGTCAGCACCAAGATTGAACGGTTTGTTGTCACTCCACCTCCACCCCTACCACACCATTCCACTACTTCTGTATGTGTAGCTCAATAAATATCGCATATATCTGCCTAAATTTATTGTCATTTATTGTTCCTGGTTCCTTTACCTTCTTTCCAAATACCACTACCATCTAATACTTGCTTCTGGATGCAATTGTTCTTTTCAGCATGAGTGTATAAAGTATGTAACATTTTTATAATTATGCAATTGGGTTCTCTTTTGCTACTTTCAGGACAGTGTGAATATCTGATGTTTTAGGTGATACAGAGAAACACAGAAAATGTTGCACTGTGTTTATACACAGTATCCAGCCCATTTGCTTGTTACAGAATCAGAATCAGAATCAGAAATACTTTATTGATCCCAGGGGGAAATTGCAGTTTTTACAGTAACAACCATTTAGAATAAACAATAATAATTTACAACAAGAGAGAAATTTTTCAATATTTCAGGGTTACAAGGCTCACAAAAAATGTATAAAACTGTTCTGTCCAGGACTGAAGGTGTCAGCAGCAGGTGATCAGGACAGCCCAGACAGTGGACAAAAATGTGTCTTGAATAAAAATCTAATGCTATTCATTTAAAATGACCAACACAAAAATCTCTCATATTTAAACAATCTCTAGATAGGCCTGAACTATCATGAGAGCCAACTTTAAAAGGCTATGCCTCCAAATTATGGGTTGTCTTTTTGCTCTTGGTTGATTTTTAAATGTATTACAATTACACTTGATATAGTCTTACCTGTTAAAGATGAAATTCAACAAGTGGTGCAATCTGAAACTAAATTCTGGATATGGCTGTTTTGGATGTTTGTTTGGTTGCATGATTCTCCATTGTTTTGGTATTTGTAGGTAATTTTTTTTATATAAAAGGGCTGCAAGAAATTATGGCTTTTCATAAGTTATAGTCCAATTTTTTACCTAATTTGGAGATGGTATGCATGACCAAAAAATTGTTGGCAGTTACCCATGGCAGTAAGAAAAAGGTGCCATTCTCAAACTGATCTTTGGATTGTCTCATCATCATTGTATTTGTGTTCATGCACAGCCTTTTTGCTTTTCAATCTCTATTTCAAATTATTAACCTGATTGGAAAATGTCATGAACAACACTATAAGTTCCTGGAGAATATGTGCAAATCAAAGTTTTTTTCCCCCAAAGATGTAAATTCACCAATATTATGGGGCCGTAAACAGTTGAAGAGATTATATTAATCTACAGGGTGTGCAGTGCAGCCATTTTAGATCATTTGTGTTCCATAACTGCCCTATGACTTAATGTTACTCAGATCAAGTAGTGCTCTTTGGCTTTATTATGTAAAATGTAATTCTAGACTCTGAACTGTAACCTTATAGGCCTAATCATGGATTTTGTGTCATATAGAATGTGCTGGATAACAGATTTAAAACAACAAAAAAGTGTAACCGCTGTGTTAGAGGTACCAGCGTAAGTAACATATTTTGTAGCCCAAAGGGGCCAAGGGTCCTTTAGGGGCGAGCGTTGTGGACAAAGATGATGGAACTATTATTCCTAAACATTAGCCAAAGACTACACATCAGTGTAACGACAGTCTCATTAACGTTGCATGTTTACTGAGGGTGCACAGTCTCTTGGGAGCTGCCTCCTGTCAGACTAGTCCTCTGAGAATGTCAGGAATCTTTAGAGAATAAATTAAAAGCATGTGCTTGGAGAAAGTCCAAACAATTATAACTGTTTTCTACATTCCCACAGGAATGTACTCATATCATGTTTCTATAAACATCTAAAGTGTAGCACACTGGATTTTGTTTTGCTTTTAATGACGTAACACACACAGGCCCAACAATAATGTGATTTAAAATTTTCCCAAAATGTAAATCAAATATTATATGATGTATCTACAAGTAAAATATCAAGTAAAATAAAGCATCAAATAAAACACATATTGTGCTATTTTAAAGAACATCAAATTATAACAAAGTAGCTGACCAGTGCTCAAACATTTCCAGAATTTGCAGGCCACAACACCACTTATCAGCAGGGCCCTCTTTGTGGCTATATTAAAGTGTTGAATAAGTCTCAGTGGTATTTCTCCCCCACTGAGATTAATCATGCCCTCTGATTAAATCTTCCAATAGTCTGATGCTGTAAGTGCGTTAATAGATAATGACATTCTTTTGGGAAAAGGACATAACATGCACCACATGTGGGCACTGAGTTTTATGACAAATTAATCAGAATTTATCCCCAGGGGAAATTGACAATATATGTAGTTTGACTGGGGATATATTCAAAATTCATCTTATAACTGAGTAGTGCATAAATCTCCAATGTCCTAAAATGTCTTTCAATTTGTCTGGACTACTAATGACACCTCGAAATTTGGTGCCAAGTCATATTTTATTTTTGAAGACTTTTTGAAAGACAAAATTAACTTTAAATAATATTAGTTTTTTTTAAAAACTGTCTTACAATTTGACTGTACTAGTGAAACAAACAATTACACCTGTTCTGGAAAACAGATGCTCCTAGGCACCACATCCTTACTATTGGTCAGACAATGAATAATAATAATAATAATAATGCGTTACACTTCTATAGTGCCTTTCACAAACGAATGAAAGAAAACTGTGACAAAGAGAAGCTTTATAATGACTTTGAGATTATGGTTAAAACATTTACAAGATACAGTAGCTGTTTAGGTAGTCCAGTGACCTTCCTGGATCACCTGTGAGGAAATGGAAGCTGCATTATATCATCCAGGCACTGCTTAGTCAAGCCATCTTACAAAATGTAATGTTAGAGCAAGAAGGGAACTTGTGAAGGAAGCCGTAGAGTGGCAAATAATCACTTTGAAAGAGCTAAAAAGTTTAGGAGCTGAGGAGTGAAGGTGCATCCATCAATGACATCAAGAGCTCAGTTAACAACTGGCCTATATGGGATAGGGACTGGGAAAAAGCCATTACAAAGTCCAGCACATTTGGAGTTTGCCAAAAAAGGATTAGAGTGACCCTGATAAAATATCAAATGATTTGTTTGTGAATCATCTACAATAGCTTAGTCAAAGTCCACATTTGAATCCAATCAAGAATCTGTAGTATTAAAAGACTTATTTGTTACCACAGAAAATGAAGCCTAGCCCTAACCCTAACCCTAACCCTAGTATCCATCTTCTAGATCAATATTTCATATTTTAAGAATGAAAAGCCACCAAGTGAACATGCTATTTAAAAAAAAGATATCAAAGTGGTTATTTACAGTGATAAAGTACCTTTTTTTATGAAGTGCATTAGATGAATGGTTCTTCAAAGGTATACTCCAATATACTTTTTAAAATGACTGAACATAAAAATTGACCTGGACATAATGATAATTAATCATTAATTTTCACGATATTTAACGCTGGAAATGCAGCAGATTGTGGGAAAATTGACATTTCTTTAAAGATCTGTCAATTTAATCGTTCTATATGTTTCATTACTCTATAGAAGCTTTGTGACATCTGTGCTCCTATATTGGAAAGAAAAGATAAGAATGTCAAAGAATCACGTCCAAGAATTTGCTTGTCCTAATAAATGCAAAAGTAGCACAAGAATATTCAGTCCAATTCAGTTCTGTGCATTAATTCTAATGGTAAGACAAGCTGACGTCATTAAAAGGCAAGTAAATGTTACCCCATGTTAAAGGTTATCGTGTGTTTTTGCATTTGTAAACCTTCAAACGTCTTTATTTTTTTTTCTCATTTAGGGCCCATATTCATTGACCTCATCCATCATGACTTTCTTCTAACATCATGTTATGTGCGCTCCCTTGACGTCACATGAATGCTGTATCATTCAGACCAAAGAGTGTACTTGTGCACATGGCTTATTATTGTGCTCAACTCTAATGAGCTGAGAGACAGATGACAAATCTCTCAGGTGCTGTTTCCATATCAATCTCTCTGTGGAGCCATCACAAAAACAGATAACTAATTAGCAGAGTTAATGAACATGATTGCGTGTGCATGTTGTGTTTTTTGTGAGTGCTGTGGGATCTGTCACTCTGTTTGAACAGGACCTCAAATTGGATGATGCAATTTTGATTATACAGCTTTAGTGTGCACTAAAAACAAATGATCTTATGAGTGTGTTTGAATTATAGTTTGTCTTACTTAGTAGCACTAATACATTTTAATAACCTTAATAAATAATGAAACAATAAAGAGGGTCAATTATGTATTTTATACATATACGTTTTTTAATTAACACTTGGTAATAAAGAACTGTCAGGCGCAAAGAGCTGGGCGAGAGGCTAGCAGAGCTAAAAGTCAAAGGAACTTTATTGAGCAGACCAGAAGCTTCACACAACAGCAAACGACAAGCTAGCAATGAAAAGGGGTAATCAGCTTATTCCACACACTGATAGGCGAGGGGGAATAATGCTGACTACTGCAGTGAGAATTAGTTTAATGAAGAGCCATTTAAATTTTTTTATGTGTTTGAAAAATGTATATTCAACAGCACTTTCAGTATGCTTTTAGGAATTGAAACCCAGACTGATACTTTTACCTCATCCTCTCACTGAATTTGAAAATGGAATTTGAGCTTTGACGGGGGAGGCATGGCCTTAGGGTCATTAATGGTCTTTTATTCTGTGATACAAGCATAAATATATACCTTTAATTAGACATATGAGTGAGTGAGTGAGTGAGTCAGTTTTAAACAGGCTGTTCTTTATTAGTTATAAATTAGATTTACCCAACCATGACATCATCCAAACTACATATTTTAATAGAATTGTCTTGTTGTTGTAGAGCATATGTCTAAAAAAACACTGTTTTACTAGGAGCTTTTTTTTTAGAAGGACTGGCACCTGTGAGATTGTGCTCAAGATCTTCACTGTTGCTTTCTTTGGATTCTAATCTGCTGCTTCCGTGCAGAAAAAGAACCTTCTGCCTCTCTGGCAGCACTCATAGATACAAATGGAACTTACTGATGCAGTATTAACATTCAAACTGCTACATACAGCATGCTTGCATGTAAAAGAGAAAGTTAGCACTGACGGAATGTGCTGATTTGATGTCAAAATGTGATTAAGCTTCATATATGAAGCATTTTTTGGGAGCAAATTCATCTGTGTCAACAGTTGGAACTGCATATGTAACAGAGCAGAGAGAACAGAGAGGCAAGCCACAGTCCCAAAATTATCAACGAATAGGTATGGTCGCAGATCAAAATACGCTGTGCCAAAGCACATTTTCACCCACTCCAGCACTAAATAAGATCAATGACGCAGGTTTCTTGCAGACCCATCGGCATTATAAACCCCTAAGCTCCACAGCTGTTTATTCTCCCTGTGTGTGTACTGCTGGAGGCCTGAATACAGTAAAGACTGCCAGAGTGGAAAGGGCCAGGAATTGTCGTTGACAGGATAGTGTACGACAAACTCTGAAATACAGACATCAGTGATGTTTTAGAAAAAACAAGTTCTAGGGTGTGCAGGCAAAGTCACGGGTGAATAAAAACTGGTAAATTCTGCTGTTCATATGGATCATTTCAGATGGAAGCACTCAAGGATGGCACTTGTTCTAATGGGAATTTACCTAATGTTCTCACCACTTTCTTGGCAAAACATTAAGAGGATTGCTGGTAAATCTTTGGAAATGTTTGAGAACTAACTACATGTGGTGCTGCGCATGTTCCACCAATAATCTGTGTAACAGATAGTCATTCCCATTCATTGAGATCCATAAAGCCAGTCTCTGAGAATATACTCCAAATAAAGATAAGCAGCTTACAATCAAAGAAGGTTGAGTATGGGCTGTGGTCCCACACAAAAGAACAAGTTGCAGACTGCCTTACCAAAAGCCGGGCATCAGCTTACATATTTCTTAAGGCACTTAACGTAGGACAATAGAAACTGGATTAAACAGGGAACTTAATACTAGAGAGCTGTTGAAACACAGTAGGATGTTTTGCTGTATTCAGTGTATTTTGTTTTTGTCAGAGTCTAATCTAAATGTCTGTAATTATTTTAAGTCAGAAAGTTTCTCATATGAAAACAGTATCCTTGTTATTTGTATACTCCTATACAGGTTGTTGTGTATTTAGTTGCATAAGCTGTTAGACAAGTTCACCCCTCCTTGCACTGCAGTACAAAAGGGAAGATTTTATTGTGAAGTAAGGGGAGGAGGCGTTTTTCTCATGCTCTCTGGAGGCACCGATAGCGTGTTAGGGTTAGGGTTAAGCAGATGGCGTTTAACTTGTTTGAATTTAGTCTTTTATCGTGTAAGAGCGAGAACTTGGTGACTCACCTCAAAGATATCAATGACGTCTTTAAAAATGACTATCCTTCATTGTGTACCTCAGATGGATTAACATCACTGCTGTTCACTCACTCATAGCTAAACTAAAACCTTCGTTTTTAGATTCCATATTGGCTGATATATTGAACTGCCCAATTAATTTGGGAGAACTTTCCAAAGCTATTAGGTCCTTAAGCAGTGGTAAGTTCCCAGAACCAGATGTATTTGGTATAGAGTTCTTTAAGAAATTTGACAATCAGTTGTCCCTCCATTTTTTTGAGGCGTCAAATAATTCTTTCAAAAAGGGTTGTCTGGTTTAAACCTCCAAAAACCGATGGTGGAACATGGAATCCCTTTCCTGACATTTATCTTCTATTTATTTCCTTCTTGTTCTCCTTAAATTAAACTCTGAACGCAGATTTACAGAATGCCACATCAGGGATTTCTACAGAAGTTTCCCCAATAGTTTTAAAATGTAATCTTCCAAAACATTTTTTTCCGTGTTTCTGGAATGTCCCCCAGCTCTTTCAATGGAAGGTTGAATGTTCTATACTAAAGTGACAATTTCAGCAGCAAAAATATAATTAAGTTGCGTAATGTTCACACAGATTTTCAGATTTTGGGATGTGGACCTTTAATTGTGGGACAGCATTTTTGAATTATTAAATTATACATTTAAATTGTACTAATGAGAAATTCAAACTTCACTTAAAAACAGACAATTCTGTCAAACACTGAAAAAAACCCAAATAAATGTTTTTTTCACAAATTAAAATGAAGTGTTTGTTTAAAATCTCCAAATCCACCCAATAAAAAGCACACTACAATTGGTTTTTTATACCTTTATCTTATTACTATGACAATTAATGCCTTTGGTTTAAATAGATTATAATAAATTCTTGGTAAATATTTTTAAAAATACTTGCATAGGAATGAGTTTAAGTAGTTTTCTTTTTACTGTGCAGTTTGAACTAATTAGGCAGATTGGTCCATATGTACTTTTGCATCAATGAACAAAACACAAAACAGATTCTGTGTTAAATACTTTACAGTTTCTTTACTGAATTTGAATGTCTCCAACATGCTTCATATTGTAACAATCTAAATAAAGTCCATTTAGAGTAAAATGTCTATATGTCAGGGTTGTGGGTGGGGGGGTGGGGTGTCTGAACGTTGTGAATAGGCCCCTCATGGGTTGTCCTCACATAACTTATTCCAATATAAAAGGGGAGCAGAAGAACAAATGAAAGAACAATAAGAGAAGCTCTGTGTGAGTAATAAAGGTAAGGTAAAGCAGCCAGTTAGTTTTTAAGATGCATTAAATAATATATGAATATATTACTATAATGTATGATTACATGATAAATGATTCTGAAAATATAATACCTTTTAACTGTGCTGCCTTTATTGATGATAATATTGATTTTACATTGATATTTTTTATATAATCAAATATAGACTTTTCAAGGCAAGAAGAAAGGAGAACAAAATATCAAACACGTGGATGGACAGGTAATTCATCTTCTCCACAAAAGGTCTACATACAAAAAACATGAATAGTTTAGGCACCCAGATCAAATTTTGTTGATTTGCTATGTGAACACATATGTACACATTCTCTACACAGAATATACTGCTGCATATTTTCAAAGCAAAGCGTGCTCAGTTTTGATAAAGCGGTTTATTACATTTATAGTGTACAACCTAGTAGTAATATTACTCTGGTTAAGCATTTTGTGTGAGAACATGACCTGTGTTTTTTCTGTTTTCAGCATGACAGTTAAAAACCAGACTTCGGTTGTAACCGAGTTTTTCATTGTGGGTTTTCTTGGACTACAACCAGAATATTACAACCTGATTGCTGCTGCTTTCTTAAGCATCTATGTCACCGTGGTAGTGGGTAATTCAGTGTTTGTGCTGTTGTTTGTAATTGAACCAAGCCTTCAAAAGCCCATGTATATTGTCATGATTAATTTAGCTCTGGCTGATATTGGATTCTGTACTGTGGCTTTGCCTAAAATGATTGCCCGTTACTGGTTCAATGATGGGTCAGTTCCCTTTCATGTTTGTATGTTTCAAAGATTGCTCATTCACTATTTTGCAAACCTGAACTTTCTTATTATGATGACAATGGCCCTAGATAGATATCTGGCTATCTGTTTCCCCCTTAGATATCCTGTGCTAATGACCAATCGAACTATGATCCTTCTAACAGGGTTTTCATGGACATCTTCCATAATTATCCCTGCTATCATTACAATACAAGCCTCACAGATGCCGTTCTGTGGACCAAATCTTATTATTCATTGCTACTGTGACACTATGTCTTTATATAGTTTAGTGTGTGCTGATGTTAGCTTCCAGAGCTATGTTTTTACAGCTATAGTCATGTGTGTGCTTTCTCTGACTTTCTTTTTCATCATTTTCTTTTATATCAATATTGTAGCATCTGTGGTCAGAACAGCCAAAAATCACAGCAGGCTGAAAGCCTTCTCTACCTGTGCCACGCAACTGTGCATAATTACCATTCATTATGCACCACGCTTTTTTGTATTCACCACTCCTTATCTGCCCAATGTGAAGTTTGATGTCAATCAAAGAATTGCATTCACTATGTTTTACTGGTTATTTCCACCACTAGTTAACCCCTTCATGTACTTTTTCAGGACCAAAGAGATCCGACAGCTGTTTCTAAAATGGTGCACTCAAAAAAATGGAAGGGTCCACAAAATCAATATCATATCTGTTTCTAAATGAGAGGAGAAGAATTTCAAGTATCAATACCTTTTCTTACTGTGTTTTTTACTAAATGGGTATTTACACAGTAAGTGACTGCATATTGACTTAATTTTGCACTAGAGTTATGAAGTGGCGGTTCAGAGGTTTATATCTGCATCCAAAGCTTTGAAAACAACTTTTAAAACTTATATTCAACAGGTTTATGCAAGTCTTAGCAGAGCTGGTCGCTTTGGCACAGGAATAAAAACATACAATATTATTATACTATATTATTATTAATAATAATAATAATAATAACAATATTTATTATCATCACAGCTTTTATTTATTATGCTGAATAAAGTACTGTAATATTGTAGTGGTAGATGCATTTTGAGTGACCCTATCAATGTACAAACATTAAGTTTTAAACTTCCTTTGGTTTCAACTGTGCTCTGAACTGTGTAAACTCATAACAAAAATTCTATATGGCTAAAAATTAGGCTTTAACAATTTATATATTTAATTCAGTTTTTTCAAAGACTTTTAAAAATTGTATTACACCAATCATTTGTTTTGTGGGGCATTTTCCTGATCATTCTAAATTTAATTGTTAAATATGAATGACTTACCTTACCATACAACAATCGTAAATAAGTAACTCATACATATTTTAATTAATAACAATAAAAGGTATACAAAACTATGTAGCCTTTTTGTCATAAATTGTTGTCAACTATTTTGCAGTTTGAGAAGTCTCCTGAACTGATGACAGTAGAATACATTCAAATTTTAAATTTGACAGCTCAAAGGCACACTGGCATTTATTGAGTCATATCACAAAGCAATATTTATACACATCACTACCCATAATACCTGTGCCTTCCACTCATAAGTTGCAACTTCTGTTCTGTAAAATTGATTTACTTTTTTTTTTACATAATTAAAGTCTAAGCTTACTATTCTAAGATTCATTCTAAGGTAGACAGATGTCAGTTCAGCTACAGATTCTAATAGTCATTATCACATTGCTGCGATAACCTTTTGAGTCTGGGAATGGAATTTTTTTCCTGGACATACAAAAGATCCAGGATGATCCACGAAATTGCTAGGTGTATGGCCATGCTCTACTGTGTCATATTAACATTTCCCACCTAGAAGTGGAAGTAGGACTAAGAATTCCAAGAATTCCACAGCACTGACATACAAACAATGATCCTAAAAACATGGAGCTTAATTCATAGCACACATGGAATAAGATAAATGTGATATGATATATAAACTACACATCTGGAAAGTGAAAATAAATTAATCATAATGTGAGAAAAACACAAATAAAGAATTTTTTTTTTATTGGCTTTTATTGGCTGCTGATATATTTCCAGAGCTTATTGGCCAGCTGTTTAAGTGTGTTTAATCTCTCTAGAAATTGTGGATCACTTAACAACCTCTGCACACTGCAAAGTATATAGATGTCTTCAACTTGGCCTTATCTGATCTTTGTGGAAGATCTGCTCTCATTCCGAAGTATGCAGAGATGTTTCTGAGAACCAGTACATACCTAATGAAAACTGTTATTTTCTTTTTCTCTTGATTAGCCTGCAATCTGCATCCTACAGTCTGCTTTGTTTTGTTCTTGGAATAATTGATGTATATTTTCCCCTAAGGTTTCATGCTATTGCCATCAAATCTACAGTGACTGTCATGATTGATGATGTGGCTTTTCTCTGTGACTATTATGGGTATTAGTTACTCTCAGATTACCCCTTTTGAACCCCTATGGCTTCACTTTCTGAGCAATTATCCTCAACTACACATGCAGAATAAATATAGAAAGATAAGGTGCAAGTGCAAAAACAAAAAACAGCCAGTAGGTAGTGCTAGTGCTAGGAGCTCAAGTGTTTGTTTTAAGGGAATTTCCTCAAATTGTCTTTAAAGCTTATAGCAGATGTCAGTGAACAGACAGACATTCTGGTACGAACCCTAAGGATAACTAAGAAATTACAGTTTTAACTTGCAGACAAACAAGCATGCAAGACAGGGCACAGATAGAAAAATCCATGACAAACAGGGCAACTGGAGGGAGGACTGGGTCCAGGGCTTAGAGTTCCAGTACACTGAGAAGTAATCCATATGGCAGGTTGATGAGGTAGAGTAAGGGCCCATAGAAAATACAGTGCATGTAAGCCTCAGCATAAGGTTTCCTCACAATGTTGTTCTTACGACTAATGAAACTGTTAACAAGACTCCCAAGCAACCGATATAGTCTCACACAAGACTTTCTCAAAACAAAACAAACAGCTGCTAAAATGAGTAGTTTTAATAAGTCAGTTAATAAAATAATGTCAGTGGGGTTTACAGGGCAGTTGCTAGTGATAAACACAGCTGGTGTTGATAGTCTCACATTTCTCATAGATCAAGAATTGTCCTAAAGTGGTTCACAGAAGCAGGGAAGGAACTACTTATTAACAAGATTTCTGAAACCATATCAGGGACCTGTGGCACCCCCAGGGTTCAATTCATGGGCCGTTCTTGTTTAATTTATACATGCTTCCCCTTGGACAAATCCGACAAGACTATGGAAGATCTTACCACAGTTATGCAGGTAACACTGATCTACTTGGTCCTTTCCCCACACAACTATGTTCCCATTGGCTAACTGTGTAAGAGCTAATTACTAACAGGATAGGACAAAAATATCTGCAGCTGAATAAAAATAAAACAGCTGCAGCTGCAGATATCTGGATTTGAGAGCCCTAAAATCTAAAGAACTAATGCGATATCAAGGTGTTCTAGAGTTCTACCACCGTGAGAACATCAACAAGATCAGACATGTTCTGACTTAACCAGACCTGAAGAAAATCATCAACGCCTTTATTTCTTGTGGGACTGATTACTGGCCTATTAACCGGACTAATAAAAAAAGCTTTATCTTATCCAGCATGCAGTTGCCAGAGGCACTAGGAGTAAAAGATGGAAACACAAGCTCTCGTAGCAACAGGATACCTGTCAAGACAAACTCGATAGTTACTAACTTTGATGGAGATTGATGAACCTTGAAATAACATTAGCTGTTAATCTGTTAGTTATATTCATCATGTACTACAATCTACAAACATTAACATACTACAATCTCATTAACATTCAGTACACACATTTTTTGGACAAACTTTTGGTTATATGTAAGGATGAGTAGCAACAAGATAAAACTGAAGCACGTATGGGGAGAGTAGATAGGACCAAACTTGATTAAGGTGAGTTTGTGCTTGAAAGGCATAATGATCGACATTCCCATGGATGTCTTATGAGACATCTTCTCTTCGAACAGCTAAAACCTGGTTAAACATCTAACCTGTTTTGAGGCATAGTGAAGCTCTTTGAAGAGATTTAGTCAGACAGTATGTCAGTAATGGTACAGACAGTGTTTGTTCAAAGTGTCGGGGTTAACAAAGGTCTTTCTTATGCAAAATCGCTCAAGGACGTTAATTGATCCATTGAAAGCCATGAGTATTAATATGGAAAGGCCTGATATTGGCACCCAGGCTATATGTCCCATTAACCTTATTGAAAACACTTTAATAGTAAAGAAAATCTACTTTGTGATGTTACTGGTGGTGGATGTTGTTAACTGCACAGGCCAGACGGGTAATAGAACAGAGAGGATTCTATGGGCAACTATTTGGATATTGAAGGAATTAAATTGAGCCATTTAGCCCTGGGCAAACAGGAAGGGTTGATTACACACAGTCCATTAACAGCCTGCAATGGTCCTTCAGATTTTACAGTGATATTAACATTAGTGATAAGAGTGAATCAGTTAGATTAGAGATTTGGGGGAAATTAGAGGGAAAACTCCAGGATGATATAATGAATTTAATTTGGTAGGCCTGGTCCTTAAGGCCTTTTGTCATGTCAAGTTTAACTTAGAAAATATGTTGTGGGATAGTTTGGTCATGCATAGTAACTGACTGGTGGTGTAATAGTTCCATATGGAAAAGAGCCTGGTGAAGGTATGTTGCACCATGGTCAAATTCTCACCCATCCCAGTCAGGAGAAATGCCCGTATATTATTTGTATCCAATTACACAAAAACTATGACTCCACTTTGCCTCTTCTCACTGCCTAATTTGGATTTAACAATACATAAACTGTCTTTAGTTTATTATTACATGTATGTTTAACAGAACATATTTAAATTAGCAGTACTATTGTTTTACAAGTCTATATGATGGTTCAAAAAATCCATCCTCAGTAACCACAGCAGCAGCAACAGCAGCACAGCAACAGTGTATATACCTTATACAGGCTTGACTGTCTGATTTGGCTGTATTGCCAATTGAGATGATAGTTATAGTACTGGCCTAACAATGGTAGGTTGTGTGACTCTGAGTCGTTTGGTTTAGCTCTTCTAAAGAGCATACAATCTGGGCAATCCCACTGTAGACAAGATCCTACAGTTAAGATCCTGTAGTTAAAAGATGTGTGCAGGCTTTGTGGTAGAATTATTAGAAATATGAACAGCAAGGTAGACCTTTTTCTTAATTCACCAATGGGTTGGTTGAGGGGTACCTGGGAGATATGAGTGGAGGAAAATAACTATTCTTACTTGCCTCATAATATAATAATACAATTAAACTCCTCACCACATTTTGGAAAAAAGCATAAAATAGCTCTGAAGTCACTGTCAAACAGAAAAACAGCTGAACTTGTTTTGCTTTACTGTGAGATGTACTTAACACAAAGGGAAATGTAAGTAGATTCATTAGATTAGATTTGCAGGAACTGCCTGAATCAAATTATTTGGAACTAGTCTTCATCCTCAAAACTAAATTTAGAGTTAGGGTTTTCACTACACACATTCAACATGTAAACTCAGTGATTACTGGGTGTGTCCCAATAACTTTGTTCACATAGTGTATGTTTTAGAAGCTCTTGGTCTAACTCCAGCCAAAGTGATGGTGAGTCACAAATTAGATTCTGTTAAAAACTGCAGTTTGTAATGTGTGTCAGGATGAGGGTCACCGAGACTACTTGTCTTTAGAAATAAAGCTGTCCGGCAGGCAGTGTTTGTGTTAACATTACATGATTGGGTGCTCTCCTGCCTCTAAACACTGCCACAGTAGAAGACGTGTTCGGTTGTGGCTGCAACCATGATAAATCTCTAATTTAGCCCCGAGTTATAATTTATTATCAGGGGCTTATTAGAGAACACATTATTGCCATTTTAACCCTCAGCAAACCACCCGGTGTAGTATTCAACGTTGTCTATAGAGAGTTTTTTTTTTTTGAGAGGTGTGCTTTTCGAGGATGACATAAATGTGGGTCAGTTATAAATGTCTTTGATCTCTCCTGAACCTCTGCTTCAGAAGATTCTGTCCTGCTGTAGAAGGTACTGTATCAAACCACTGCACATTTGTTGTCAACATCTTGTACTTGTTCATATGTAGTTTTACAGAGATTGTCTATTTAGTATTGATTTATTTTGTGTAATATAGATTCTTGTAACTGTTTTTTGTGCATTTACTGTTTGATGATTGTTATTGTGATGGATTGAAGGGTCTATAACTATTCTTTCTTTAATTTTATTTTAGACCAGTCTCCTGACATGACTTCCATGGCATCCACTGATAATGCAACATTAATTCGCCCCTCTGGATTTTATGTCAGTGGACTGTACAACATGCCACATTCAAACTATTACTATATGTTTCTGTGTTTTGTATATGCTGTGACTGTTTTAGGGAACTCTTTTATAATGGGTACTATATACCTGGCCCGTACTCTACACACAGCTAAGTACATAGCTGTTTTTAACTTGGCTTTTTCTGATCTGTGTGGAAGTTCTGCTCTCATTCCGAAGTATGCAGAGATGTTTCTGACTGAGAACCAGTACATATCTTATGAAAACTGTCTGACGAGCATGTTCTTTGTTTTTCTGTTTATGACCATGCAGTCCTATAGTCTGCTTGCTCTGGCTTTTGACAGAGTAGTTGCTATATGTTTCCCTCTGAGGTATCATGCTATTGTCACCAAATCCACGATGACTCTGATCCTCGGTGTTCTGTGGCTTTCATCTGTGTCTCTTGCTACTATGCTTGTAGCTCCACTTTCCAGACTGTCCTTCTGTAGATCTACCACTATAGCCAGTTATTTCTGTGATAATGGCCCTACCTACAGGCTGGCCTGTAATGATAATTCTCTTAATTTCAAAATGGCCTATGTCTATATTGCTTTTGTGATTTGCCTACCATTGGTACTGATAGCTGTGTCATATATTTGTATTGGTGTTGCATTGCTTAAGATCTCACAGGGCTCTGAGAGAATGAAAGCTATGAAGACCTGCACTTCACACCTGATATTAGTGTGCATGTTTTATCTACCAATCTTTGGTGTTTATATGACTGCCCTTACAACATACATCCATCCAAACACTAGAATAATCAACTCAGTTCTAACACAAGCAATTCCACCCATGTTAAACCCCATAATTTATTCTCTAAAGACTGAGGAGGTACTGCAGTCTATAAAAGTACTGTATAAACGATTCAAGGTGAACTCTACAATGGAGGAAACTGTGAAAAGCATTGCAAAAAATTAAAATTGTGAATAATAACTAGCATGAAACAGAGAAACTAACATGCCTCTATTCAGAAATTCTTTATAATTACTTATCTATTACTATTAAAGGCCCATTAATGTATTTTAATGTGTTGTAAATAAACAATTCTGTATAAGGTTAGAACTATATGGTTAGTATGCAGGAATCTATTTTACTAAAACATATTTTCCATTAATGATTATAGACAGTATTTTGAACCTTCTAGTTTGTTATTCAGAATTAGCCACTATCTACATTATTCAATCACTAAGACTGCTAATTGCTAATTTCCATAAACATGTTAATGGTGTGTGAACTCCAGGCTAATAATGATGTGTATTCACATTTTTTTTCAACTGTCTACCTTGACATTTCATGCTTGTTGTATTTGATCTCACCCTTTTACACAGAAAATAAATAATCTGTATTCATATGGCACCCTTCCTACATTAAAAATGCAGCTTAAAGTACTTCGCAATACATAGAAACACAGATACTAAAGGTCATGAAATTAAAATAAATCACAAAAATGCAACCAATAAAATCAATAACAGAAAGGGGATTTTTTATTAATCAATACAATTCAAATGTACAAGATAAAAGTACAAATAAAATAAGTATAGATAATATTCCAGATATACCACAAACAATATAAATAATAAAAAAATAGTTAACAATAAAGAAATATTTCTAACTCTTTTAAAGGTTCCAGGTCATTGTTGCAAAAAAAGAAAAAACTGCCTCCAAACAGTTTTTTATGTGTGAAACTTGGATTATATCAGCACTAGATAACCTTAAAAAAACCCACACACAATTTGGAAAATAATCTGTCATCCACTTATGAGTTATATTAAATCTTGTCTAAATGTGGTCTTGTTTTCTAGTCCAGGTTAATATGTGGTTTAAAAGCTAAAACAGAATCTACAAGTACACCATGGTTCCTAACTTCATTTTTAATCTTCATTACATTAAAGAAATGCTGTTCTTCCAGCAAATAATGCTGCTCAGACCACATATTAGCTTTTCCATTGTAGTGACAATGGTTTGACACTACAGATATGTACAGTTCTTAATCATCTGCATAACTATAAAATTAAAATATGATTGTTGAACATATGGTCATCATTGCTGCTGATATACTTCAGCTCTCTAAAATACTCTTTTAATACCCAGTCATGTCACCTAAGCCCTATTCGGACGGGATTAGTTGTACATGGGGAGGATTTTAGTCCCGTCCTAATGTGCCAAGTCAGTCATTTTTACTGACTGCGTGCTCCTCTGTCAGTAAAGATTCTGATGCTTTTTACCATCTGTAAAAATGTGCCACAGTAATAATCTCAGGTTATATTAATCCCATGCGAATTGACATGTGGGTGAATGTTCCGTCATATCCTTTGGAAAAGGAGTTTATTTATTTATTTTAAGTATGGAGGCATTTAGTTTCAACCTGCATTGCACAGATACCTCAAGTCTGTGACTACGTACAACACTCACATCCAGAAGACGAGCCAAAGGTCTCTTCAGAGGTATGACGCTCCTGGCAGCTTTAAGTGAGTCAGTTTGTTGTTGCTAATTTTTAAACTGAAATTTTATTATTTCATATAATATTAATAGTGGATGTCAAGTTATCACCCACTACTTCATCATTGGTCACAAGATGCTGCTGACTGCACAGCTTGGTTGGTGTATGATTCTCAAATCTTCTTATCCTGTGTGAAATGGTCATATGTAGATAGAGATAGATAGATAGATAGATACTTTATTGATCCCAGAGGGAAATTCAAGGCATCCAGTAGCAGATATACAAACCATACAGAAGCAACAACAGAAGCAAGATAGATTGTACAAACAGAGACAGAGACACAACACAAAGTATGAAAGTATAAAAATAGAGTCCTTAGTGTCTGGGTAAGGTATAAAGTATAAATGGTGGTAGTGGTAAACAATTTGCTAAGCAAATTAAGAAGATGGCTGTTGTCAGCCATATAGACAGTGCAAGTACGCAGTAATATAAATAATTTATCAGTGCAAAAAGTGTAAACAGTACAGAATGGAGTAGAATAATACAATATAAATAGAAATAGGGCATTTAGGAGGGAGTGTGTGCAGAGATGGGGGTGTGTCCATTGGAGGGACCGGAATGAAAGAGTGTCCAGAGTTTTTCATTTGCTGTACTGAGAGGAGTTGAACAGTCTTATGGCCTGGGGGACAAAAGACTTTCTGAGTCTGTCTGTGGAGCAGGACTGGGACAGCAGTCTGCCACTGAATGAGCTCCTCTGCCTGATGATCGTGCTGTGCAGAGGATGGTGAACATTGTCCATGATGTTCAGCAGCTTGTTGAGGGCTCTCCTCTCTGCCAGTGGTGTTAAGGACTCCAGCTCTAGTCCCAGCACAGAACCAGCTTTCCTCACCAGCCTGTCGAGTCGTCCAGCATCCCTCTTGCTGATACTGCCTCCCCAACACACCACAGCATAGAAGAGGACGCTGGCTACCACAGACTGGTAGAACATCAGCAGGAGTTTCTGGCAGATCCTGAAGGACCCCAGCCTCCTGAGGAAGTACAGTCTGCTCTGTGCTTTCTTGTAGACTATGTCAGTGTTTACTGACCAGTCCAGCCTCTCGTCCAGGTGCACCAAGGTAATCTGTAGGACCTGACCACCTCCACATCAACCCCCTTGATGGAGATTGGCTGCTGAGAGGGCCTGGACCTCCTGAAGTCTATACACATCTCCTTGGTTTTGGTGATGTTCAGCTTCAGATGGTTGGTAGTGCACCACTCCACAAAGTCCTCAACCAGGCTTCTGTACTCCCTCTCCTGACCATTACGCACACACCCCACGATTGCAGTGTCATCAGAGCAATCTGATATGTATTACCTAAGCCCAGCAGTAAAATACATTACTCCACCTCCCCATAGAAAACTGATTGCTCCTCCAGCTATTTTTTTACATGGCTGGGTTGTGATGCTAATAAAAGTTGGAGCTGCTCCTCTTTTGCCTTCAATGCAAGTTTGAAAAACTGTCCAGAATAATATGTAGAAGACAAACTAACATCTTAGTATCGCATTGGTCCAGGAATCATCAAATATGGGCCCAAGTTGTCCGAAACTGGTTTGAGAAGCAGTGATGTTATGGCATTCCATGATAATGCCTTGTTTGAACTCTGATAATTCACTTCTCTTTGCCATGAGCATGCTGACCAGTGTTCAACCTCACTCACAAGATAACACCTAACAGCTTGTACAGATGTGGGTGTTCCTAAGCTGTCCTCCACGGGAACACCCCTTCATAATCAGTTTACTTTTACATAATCATTTACAGTTTACATAATCAGCCACTTCACATATTGTTTATCAGTCTAAAGGCCACATTGCATTTTCTTAATAAAAATATAATCTTTCATTCACAAATGACTAAAACATTTTTGCAAAAAAATTAAAATATTCAAAATTTCTGTTTAGACTTTTTTTTAGACTTCGCAAGAACAAATCCACATACAATGCCTATAAAAATCAGACATGACTGACTTGGAGCACTGCCAGAGTAAGAAGCATGATGCATTGCACACAGAACGATCATAATTGTTTGTTCTACCATGATTCATCATCTATTTGAGATAATCTATTAATACCCTTCTAACTCACCACATGAATTCCAGTTTAGTGTACAACCTTGTCCCCAGGGGTTTGTGTTTTTTTAGTGGTGTGCTTTTGAGGATGACGTAAACATTGATCAGTTATAAATGTGTTTGAGCTCCTGAACTTCTGCACTACAGATTTTCTCCTGCTGCAGAAGGTACTGTATCAGACTACTCTGGTTTAGATTTGAACAACTTGTTTTATATATTTACAGTTGTATTATTGTGTTTATTCTTTTAGAAATTCTCTTAATGAATTTTTTTCCCCATTTATGTTTTGATGCACAGTGAAAGGAACAGCTTGAAGGATCTGTAACTGTTATTTCCTATATTTTATTTACGACAAGTCTTCTGATATGAATTCTGTGCTGTCCCCTGACAATGCAACATTCGTTCGCCCCTCTGCATTTTACATCAGTGGATTGTACAACATGGCCTATTCAAACTATTACTATATGTTTCTGTGTTTGGTATATGCTGTGACTGTTTTAGGGAACTCTTTTATAATGGGTACTATATACCTGGCATGTACTCTACACACAGCTAAGTACATAGCTGTCTTTAACTTGGCCCTGTGTGATCTGTGTGGAAGTTCTGCTCTCATTCCGAAGTATGCAGAGATGTTTCTGACTGAGAGTCAGTACATACCTTATGAAAACTGTCTGACGAGCATGTTCTTTGTTTTTCTGTTCATGACCATGCAGTCTTGTAGTTTGCTTGCTCTGGCTTATGACAGGCTGGTTGCTATATGTTTCCCTCTGAGGTATCATGCTATTGTCACCAAATCCACAATGACTCTGATCCTCGGTGTGATGTGGTTTTTCTCTGTATCCCTTGTTACTGTCCTTGTAGCTCTGCTAACCAGACTGTCCTTCTGTAGATCAACTTTAGTTTACAGTTATTTCTGTGATCATGGCCCCATATTCAGACTGGCCTGTAATGATAACACTGATAATTCCAGAATGGCCTATGTCTATGCTTCTGTTGTGCTTTGCATTCCATTTATGCTTATTGCCGTGTCATATTTTTGGATTGGTGTTGCATTGCTTAAGATCTCAAAGGGTGCTGATCGAATGAAAGCTATGAAGACCTGCATTTCCCACCTGATATTAGTGGGGATGTTTTATCTACCACTTTTTAGTGTTTATTTTTCTACTCTTATAACAACAGTAAATCCAAATACTAGAATAATCAACTCTGTCTTAACACAAGCAATACCTCCTATGTTAAACCCCATTATATACACTCTGAAGACAGAGGAGGTACTGCAGTCTATTAAAGTACTGTACAAACGAATCAAGGTGAACTTTGCAGTAGAAGAGCCAGTTAAAGGTAAAGAATTGTTTACAGTTTTTTTTTCAGTTAGCAAATTTTCCATTTAGAATTCAGTACATGGTCTTGGAGGGGTTTGTATTTTTTTTTTTTAAATCCCATTTTTGTCATTTAATATGCCATGTGACATTAAGGGTGTTTTTGTGGTATAGAGCATTTCATTTAGGCAAAAACATTTTTTAAATGTTCCAAAAAAAAAGTGTCTACATGTTTTTTTCTTCAGGATTTATGTAGCTATTGTTTCTACAAAAACAAACAGAGAAAACCAACAAAGTGCATTTGCAAATTCAAGAAACATAAATAAAAATAGGAAACTGTTTGTAGTGTTTTCCAGTTTGATATTTCCCAAGAAAAAAATAAATACATTAAAAAAATAGCTTTAAAGATAAAAGGCATATTCCCTGATCCCAGGCCTACTGGCTTGATGGGGCCAGGACTCCAGTGACTGTTTGCCACTGATGGTCCACTCTCAGACTTGATTTCAGTGTTTTTTTAGATCATAAAGCCCAATATATTTTTTATATGTCCACAACTTACAGCAGGTAAGCCTGGCACATTTGAACTGAAGTTATAAAAAGTATTTGAGCCCACACTAATTTTAAAGAAATGTTGCCATTTAGAAGACCATTCACATGTATCAGTTACACAGTGAAAAAATGTCAGGTTTCATTGGAAATGATAAATTAAGGGTAGGCTAACCTAACCCAAACCACCATGTACAATTTATGGTCACTCAAAATGACCTAAAACAAAAATGATACACAAGAAAAACAACCTGTATCTGAAGACTAGGGGAACTTGATCATCTTACTCCAACAGTGACAGACTATTGTCTGATTAGCTTAGAGAACCTGTCAGTGCAAAAATATGGGCTCTATAATTGACACCTCATTCAATACTTTTACAAACTCACACGTTAAAGACATGAGCAGCAAAACGAAGCAGCGTAATTGCAGCAGATCTTTTAAGCAGAGTACACACAGACCCTAGACGTTAAAATCCACAGATCAGAAACACAGTACAGTAATGAGGAGTATTTTTAAACAGCCTTTTCTCTGTAGCTTTTCAGTCACTGAGGGAACAGCTTGGTCAAACCTGACTTTTGTACCCCACAACAAAAAACATTTTTCATTCTAAGTTTCAGGTTATAAAGTAGGTAGAAAGACCAAGGCCAACCTGTTAAACTCACCCACCCCAAGGCCTCATACACAAACAGAAGAGTACACACACATTCATTGTATACATTTGTAGGTATATGCTTCGTATAATAAATAAATAAATAAATAAATAAATAAATAAATAAATAAATAAATAAATAAACACTAATGCCTGTCCTGTATTATAGATGAGTAGGGGCCCTGATCTAGCTCATCATTGCCAAGTCCAGCTGGTCCATACATACAGAAAAAGATTCGATTGTGATGTCAAATATCAGAGGGATATACTGTCAACAAATTCAATGAAAGGAGCCCATGTTTGGATAAACTTATTACGGCTGCCAGTGCAGTTATATCTCATTTTTTCCTGGGGGATCATGGTAAGTACTTCTTGGAACCAGTGTTTAAATGAAGGAGACTACACTGATTTCCATTCCCTGAGAACCAATCTCCGGGCCATTAGTGTTGTAGAGGCTATAGCATTGGTCTGCAGGGCAGTAAATTGCAAATCTACTGGAGACACCCCAAATAATGCAAATATAGGGTTAGGGTCCACTGTCCACCCACATATATGAGAAGTTGCTTTGAATATTTTTCGCTAATATTCAAACTAAGTTTGACAAAACAAAAGGCGTTTGGGTTTGAAAACTTTAGGTATAAGATTCAAGTATCTTATGTTAACTAGTGACTAACTAGTGACTTGGGCATTATCGCTTGGAATTTGCATTAACCATACCTGCATGGAACATCTATACAGCATTTAGATCGACCATGCCAACAGGCTGATGGTCTCTTGACAAAGCATCTGGAAAGACAGTATCGTTTGCTGAAATGTACCTGCAATGTAAAGGCACTTCATCTCAAAATCTAATGATTACCATCTGTCTTTAAAGCAGTTGAAGAGATCAAAGAGACACCAGATTAAAATCTCTCAATGCTTCTGGACATTAGAATTAGGAATCTACATTCCTGCAGACTCAGAAAACATTACTGTCCTAATCACACAAACACAACACTCATCTATTGGTTATCACCTAACATGAATGAGTTATGCGGACAAAATGTTTAGGTTTACATCATTTATATTTTCAGCATTCAGTTAGCATGGTTTACCAAGACACAACACATCTGTTCACACAATATTTATTTAATAAGTAGTCATGTATATTATACAGTGGGGTGCGAAAGTTTGGGCAGTCTTGTTAATTTTCCTGATTTACCTTTATAAAGCATTGACTGTTTGGATTAAAAAAATTGCGTTAAATATATCATATAGGGGACAAACACAGTGATATTTGAGAAGTGAAATGAAGTTTATATGTTTTACAGAAAGTGAGCAATAATTGTCTAAACAAAAGTAGGCAGGTGCATAAATTTGGGCACTGTTGTCATTTTATTGATTTCAAAACCTTTAGAACTAATTATTGGAACTCAAATTTGGTTTGGTAAGTTCAGTGACCCTTGACCTCCATACAGCGGTGACTCCAATTATGAGAAAGGGTATTTAAAGGGGGCAATTGTAAGTTTTTCTAATCTTTTGTTGAGTCGCAGCATGGGAGTCTCAAAACCACTTTCAAATGACCTGAAAACAAAGATTGTTCACCGTCATGGTTTAGGGGAAGGATACAGAAAGCTCTCTTCAGCTTTCAGTCTCCACTGTGAGAAACATTGTGAGAAAATGGAGGACCACAGGCACAGTTCAAGTCAAGGCTCGAAATGGCAGACCAAGAAAAATCTCGAATAAACAGAAGCGAAGGATGTTGAGAACAGTCAGAGTCAACCCACAGACCAGCACCAAAGACGTACAACATGATCTTGCTGCTGATGGAGTCACTGTGCATCGTTCAACCATTCGGCACACTTTACACAAGGAGATGCTGTATGGGAGAGTGATGCAGAGGAAGCCGTTTCTCCGCCCACATCACAAACAGAGCCGCTTGAGGTATGCTAAAGCACATTTGGACAAGCCAGCTCCATTTTGGTGCTGTGTTATTTGGGCATAACAAGGGCCGTTATGCATGGAGGAAAAAGAACCCAGCACTCCAAGAAAAACACCTGCTACCTACAGTAAAACCTGGTGGTGGTTCCATCATGCTGTGGGGCTGTGTGGCCAGTACAGGGACTGGGAATCTTGTTAAAGTTGAGGGACGCATGGATTCCAATCAATGTCAGCAGATTCTGGAGACCAATGTCCAGGAATCAGTGACAAAGCTGAAGCTGTGCCGGGGCTGGATCTTCCAACAAGACAACGACCCTAAACACTCCTCAAAATCTACTAATGCATTCATGCAGAGGAACAAGTACAACGTTCTGGAATGGCCATGTCAGTCTCCAGACCTGAATATTATTGAAAATCTGTGGTGTCACTTAAAGAGAGCTGTCCATGCTCAGAAACCATCAAACCTGAATGAACTAGAGATGTATTGTAAAGAAGAATGGTCTAAAATACCTTCAGCCACAATCCAGACTCTCATTAGAAGCTATAGGAAGCGTTTAGAGGCTGTTATTTCTAAGAAAGGAGGATCTACTAAATATTGAGTTAAGGTTTTTTTTTTGGTGCCCAAATTTATGCACCTGCCTACTTTTGTTTAGACAATAATTGCACACTTTCTGTAAATCATATATACAATCATAACTTCATTTCACATCTCAAATATCACTGTGTTTGTCCCCTATATGATATATTTAACAGAATTGTTTTATCCAAACAATCAATGCTTTATAAAGGTAAATCAGGAAAATTAACAAGGCTGCCCAAACTTTCGCACCCCACTGTATATATGGATGTATGTTATAAAGACATCTTTGCAGAACACAAGGGGCTCATCAGTGTGTAAACTTTTTTTTCAGTGTTTGTCTTTAGCTTAGCACTGATACCACTCTGGTGTTGCACTTGTGTGGTCTCTTGCACCACTTCCTGTGATGGTCAGTGATGATAAAGGAGGACACTGTCGTGTAGGTCTCTGGGTTTTGCTGGTGTAGAATCCCAAGTACGCGGAGCGCTATGGGATGCAAAACCAGTAAACTGCTGGCTGAGTTAGGTGCAAAGTCAGAGCAAAGCACTATGACTATATACGACTCTGTTATTCAACTGTGTCGTAATAGAGCTTACATTTAAGGTCAAACCACATCTCTAATGGGAGCTGGAGTAGGTGCTGCCATCTTGTGGATATCTAACCTGAAAAATCAATCAATCAATTAATGTTTATTTGTAAAGCGCTTTTTACAACCAACATTGTCTCAAAGCAGCTTCACAGAAAATCAGTTTGTTATATATAAAAAAAGGAAAGGAGAAAAAAAAAAAACAACAACACAAAGTTAATGTACAGACATTTGAGTTAATGAATCAACTAACTGTAACAGGACTGACAACTAGTCTACTAGTCTTTTAAAACATATCGCTGTTGTCAGAAGAAAACCTTGTATCTCCAAAATTGTAACTTCACAGGAGATGGAAAACACAGTATTGTTTAAGTCAACGGAACCAGACTCCCACACGCCTGGCCCCCCCAAAGTCATTGTGCGCTGTTTCTTTTGGTCCATACATCACCACATTCACACATATGTGGTAAAACAAACAAACAAACAAAAAATTAAAAAAACTGAAAATTTCCACAAATGGAGATTTTCACAAGGTTTTGTTCCAACAACAGTGATATATTAACCTAATACTTCCAACACATTAATGCAGGTGTAAACTGACTTTTCTGCATCTATTAATTCAAAAGTTAAACAGCACAATGAGGCAAAGATTCAGGCTGACCCTGAAACCAGTTATAACAATCCTGACTTGGGCAGGAGAATGGAAGAAAAGGGAGGGAAAATAAATGAATTAAAAAAAAATATATAAAAAACACCACACAAGCAAGAAAATTATTTGTTTACCAAAACTGGAGTATTATTTGCACGGAAAAATGCTGATATAACACAATGCTGTAGTTTAACCACAAAGTGTAAAGTATAATCAAGATGTACAATACTAATACTAGAATATTTACCCAAATAAAAAGGAATAAAACTCTGCTGAAAATATTGGTTAACTATGTGGAACGGCATGTGGGCCGAAGCAAATCACTATTGTTGGAAGAAAACCTTGTATCTCTAAAATGATAACACATTCAACAACTGATTACTTTTTTGAAAAGGAAAATATACTTTACTTTTAATGTAAATCAACGGACTTTATTTTTTACATTTTTTTCTGGTCCATTTTTAATGAAAATCACACACTGTAAAGGGCACTTTGAAATTATGTAAAAAAATAACCATGAAAAATGACAAAATGGAGATACAACATTTCCTTCCAACAGCAATGATATGTACTTTACCCCATACTGTCTCAGAAATACTCTTGAGATTAAGGTATGATGCTTAATTATCCCGAAATATATATATTACCATGTTTGATTTCACCAACTTCTTTTATTCTAGAATTTTGCCCTGTGCTATACTTTTCGTTGTGAAGTCAATGTTTTACCAATGATCAAGGCCTTAACACAAAACAAGTAAACATTGGCAAGACAAAAGCCTCTTCGAGTACAACAGCACCTCTTTTTGAAGGGTCACAAAATGTTCACCTCTTCCACAATATAGATAAAAGCTTTCATGTCATTTTTTCAAAAATGACCTCATCTCAAAAACTGCAGGACAATAACTGTAAAAACTTAAATGCTGATCATGTCAAAATCAAAGAGTGTCCCCCATCACTTATTTCCTGGAGCTTCATTTTCTACAATGTCCTGAAATGTCAAATCGCAGAAAGAAAGAAAGAAAGAAAGAAAAAAAGAAGCTAAAACAAAAAGATTAGCTTCTAACTTAGAGTAGGAGCTTTGTTTTTAAGCTCCTGACATGCTGTGAGCAGATGGTGGAAAGTTCCATGAAAGTATGCTGAACAGCTTCAAAAGTGTACTTATGCTCTTTAGGGAACTCCATGTTCAAGGCATAGAGGTAGAGGTTTGCCAAAAAGATAGGCAAACACAGTAGGGAGGTCTGGAAGATCTGTGAGGGTCTGCCCGTCCTCTGGATCTACCAAATTCAGTCTGAAATACTACTACAACAATCACCCTAATAAAAAATAAAGCATACCGACAACATACATCAACCAGCCACTTCATTTTTACCACATACTTGTATCTACACTTCCTGTTCATATCATCAGCTCCACTAGTCCTAACTGTGGTAATGTTTAAGCTCAGGATACTGGCACCATTTAAGGTGGAATAGAACAATTCAAACAAGAAGCTGGTGAACAGAAAGCCAGCATTTAGGACATATTCATTGTATATTAAACAAATGTGTGTCATTCTGTGTTCTCTGGTCATGGATTTAAAGGGTAAGATGTGCAAAAGTGTGGGATCACTTTAAAAAATTGAATGATAATGTAACCAACTTTGGTAATATGGTTAAACAAAACTGTGATTAAAAATATTGAGTGCTGAGAATGACCCAACACCCTAAAAAAATACTGATATGATCGATGTCTCACAATTAAAAAAAGAGGAAAACTAAATAAAAAGCAACATTTGAAAAAGAACACTATGATAACGTACTACACTTTTCTTCAATTAATAAAAACTATACCATAACGCGAATGGCCCTTTTTCTCAGTGTAAACGCAGCTTTAGTATAGTGGATGACAATATTTTGGTGCTCTTGTAACCCTTTATGCAGTTGGAATTGCACCAGTTACAAAGAAAATACTGTTCAGTCACAGCAAAACCATCATGTACATTCACACTGTACTGTGTCTAATGAGATGTCATCTTGGTGAAGTTGTCAGCATTTTAAGCCATATTCCTTGCATAAATTTGGAAGTTCATATGTTATTAAAATGTAACCGAACTTTCATGGTATTGTTCATGAAAGTTAGTAATAAATAATCTATATAAAATAGTAAAATATTTAAAAATTCATGAAACACTGACAAACATAGCATAAATAAGTAACTGATAGGTAGCTTAGTGCTAGCTGTCCTGACAACCAGGGGTAACACATTTTTGTATTGAGTATGGTTGTTATGGTTGTTAAAACGGACAAATATGGGGAGAACTTCCAGAGATGTCCTCTTTCGATGCAGTTAGAGTCTGGAAATCAGAAAAACAGAAACCAAAAGACTTAAGAGTAGTGATTACAGGCCAATTTCAGCATACTAAAAGTTAGGCTGCAGTTGTTACTTCTCTACCAGGGTTGTCTGTTGGCAAATACAAAAACTTTGCAGATTGTGTTAGAATTAAGAAACTTTAAGAGCCTCCACTGAACACTGAACTACACAGGGCATTTGAGCCATGTAAAACAAATAGCTTTTTCTAAATTATTACACTGTCACTTCTCTTCCACTTTCTTTGCTCTGCTGATCCCCATGCTCTGCTTCATGAAGTAAAAAGGTCAGCCAACAAAATCGAATAGGAACAGATTATTTGAAACTACACAGAGAACCTGTAGAACTACCTATGGCAGCAAGGCAAACAGGTTAATGGGGGGTTTAAAATATGGTGTTTTCAGCTCAAATGCCCCACATAATCCAACAGTGTGTGACCAACTAAATTTTTGTGTTTGCCAGTGGACATCACTGGGGCGAAAGTTTAATAGATAAGTCTACCTGTTCATCAAGGTTTTTCAGAAGGTTGTCCATGTCTTGACCAAAGGCTGCCTTCCTGGCATGGTAAAGTTTAAGCAGTCGAGGAGAGTATTTGTCTAAGTCTGCTCGAAAAAGTCCCCAACAAGTAAAACTCCTCACAAACTGTAGAACATAAAATCTAGTAAAAGTAACATTTTATGACTGAGTTTAGTCATTTAGACATTCATTTATTTTTGTGAACACTCCTCCCTTATTAAATAAAGCATACAAGTTCACATCAATCAAATGACAAACATCTAGTCTTCACTGCAAAGTAAGAAAAGGTTCTTGCTAAAAAGGGGAGCCAAAACTATATGGTACACAGTACCAATCTGAGTAAGCAGCCGGGTGACAATGTTCATCCTTGATTTGAAACAAACACTACTAAATATTACCAGAACAAATCTCTTGCCTGTTCTTCAAGAAACAGAGCAGGCCATCTCTCCTGGATTTCCAAGACCATGGGCTCAACCTCCACATTCTCCTTTCACGAGAACGTGAAAATTCGAAGTAGCTGACGAATAAGAAACTCACTTCAGCCTTGTATAAATCGTATTTAGTACAATTTAGCTGAGTCTGTACTGTATTAACATTAAAAACATAGTAACGCATTTAGCATTAAAAGCTAAGTTGCAAGCAAAACTAATGCTATGCGCGTGATCGGTAGGTTTACTGGATGGGTAGGACCAATCGTTAGAACACCGGACCTGGACCGGAGTCCGCTAATTGAGGACACCATTTCTAATGTTTGCTATATGCTAATTAGCAGCCATGGTGCTGGCTAGGCTTGTCAACTCAACGACATTTCATTATCTAAAACATTTTTGTTAGATTTTAAACGCGGTAAAAATCGCGGCGACTCAATTCATAAATTCACATGAATAACATTACACGTCCAGAACACGGCGAGCGGTGCTCCGTCATCGCAGCTGAACTGTAGAAATGTAGCTAACTGCGGCGTGTGTATTACCAGATAAAGACATCAGTATTACTAATGACCTGAATGCGGTGTGGTGTTTGCGGTATCACCGCTCACCCGGATTTAACCAGTGAACTGTATATGTAGTCATGAAAATTGAGACCCACCATTAACAATTACGTTTCCCAATTAAGTCAACATTAGCGCTTACGTTTGCAAGCATTACTTACTGGAAGCCACGGAACAGCGCTGCATTGCATATTTGAAGAACGACTCGCTAAGGAAACATTTAAACGTGTAATTATGGCAAAGGCAGAACTTCTAGATATTATTCAATCAAAACATTTGGACATTGGAAGGTCCACTTCAGTAATTCCAAAAACATCCTTGCCAGGTGAGAAATCAATCTCAAAACGGTGGACGAAAATTCCAGCAAAAAACGAAAACCCCTACAGAATTGCTCAGTAGACCTCGTTCAACTGAGAAGTCAAAATGAGCATGCTCAAAGTAGTTGGCTTTGCCTCAACTAGGGTTCAACTACAATTTGCATATTTCGCCGTTGCACTTCCGCTCGGTATGCTGTGGTTCGAGCTGTGCATTGTATGCTGTGGTTCGAGCTGTGCATTGCTGAGTCAGCAAGGTGAACAACAATAGGAAAGTCAGGAAGTCCAGGATCCAGTTAGAGAGAGAAGTGTTCAGGCCCAGTAGGTTCAGCTTTCCGATCAGGTGCTGAGGAAAATTGTGTTGAATGCTGAACTAAAGTCTATGAACAGCATTCGAACACAAGTGTCCCTATTGTTCAGGTGGGTGAGCGCCAGGTGAAGGGTGGTGGATATGGCGTCGTCCGTTGAGCGGTTAGGACGGTACAGGAACAGAGGATCTAGTGAGGGAGGCAGCAGAGTCTTGATGTGCCTCATGACAAGCCTCTCAAAGCACTTCATGATGATGGGTGTGAGTGCAACAGGGCGGTAGTCATTGAGGCAGGACAGTGAAGGCACGGGTATGATGGTGGTTGCCTTGAGAGACGTTGGGATGATGGCACTGGTTAGGGAGATGTTGAAGATGTCGGTGAAGAGATCTGTCAGCTGGTCTGCACATTCCCTGAGCACTCACAAACATGCTATTGATGACATAGCACACATCGCATACGAATTATAGTGGGAATCGGCCTAATTTTCCGATACCCGATCCAGGCAATTACACTAATATCAGATTGCTGCATCTCTGTAAATAACTCTTGGCATCAGGATCAGAAATACTTAGGGTGATCATCTGTCTCAAAAGAGGTGCTTGCAGATGTAATTATGAAGTCTAAGAATAAGCTTATAGAGCCTTGCCGAGAGGAAACAGGGCTTTCGGTTGCCAGTTCATTTTACCTCAACAGGGGCTCTTCCCTCCCTCAGTCTTCTACCTCATACCTCTATTGTATGATAAACGCTTGGCCTAAACTCACAAAAACAGCAGTGAAGTAATTTAAATCTGTCAGGCCTTCAGCTCCTGCTCCTTACAATCCCACTCCCTATAAATTCCCTTCATTACCTTTTTTAGCCTGTGACAGTTTTGCAATCACTCAATCATGACTGCGTGCCATTTTTCTGTGAAATATTGCTGGAGTAGGAAGCCTGAATTATAATGTAGACAGTCTGTCCTGATTTATAATCATTGTACACAATTGATTTGAGTGAGTGCATTAATAGGTTTTTATACTTCATTGCAAACGTATTCCGGTCTAGCAACAACCTTGCCTATAGAGATTTAGTTTTTTTTCCAGAGGTGCATTCAAGGATGACGTAAATGTTGTTATAAATGCTCAATCTCTCCTGAATTTCTGCTGTAAATGGTTGTCTAATCACAAAAGGTATTGTATCAAACAACTGTAAATGGATTTTTCAAATGTATACAGTGTCTTATGTAATTAATAAGTCATTCTTAGTCTTATTTTTATTCTTGTATCTCTTTATTTGCATTTACTTTTTGATGATTTGTAGTGTGATTTGTGAACAGTTTTCTTTCTTAAATTTGATTTAAGAGCAGTCTCCTGACACCACTTTCATGGAGTTCCTTGGAAATGCAACATTCATTCGACCCTCAACATTTTATATAAATGGACTGTACAACATGCCGTATTCAAAGTACTACTATATGTTTCTGTGTTTTGTATATGCTGTGACTGTTTTAGGGAACTCTTTTATAATGGGTACTATATACCTGGCCCGTACTCTACACACAGCTAAGTACATAGCTGTCTTTAACTTGGCTTTTTCTGATCTGTGTGGAAGTTCTGCTCTCATTCCGAAGTATGCAGAGATGTTTCTGACGGAGAACCAGTACATACCTTATGAAGACTGTCTGACAAGCTTATTTTTTGTTTTTCTGTTTATGACCATGCAGTCCTATAGTCTGCTTGCTCTGTGCTTTGACAGAGTAGTTGCTATATGTTTCCCTCTGAGGTATCATGCTATTGTCACCAAATCCACAATGACTCTGATCCTCGGTGTTCTGTGGCTTTTATCTGTATCTCTTGTTACTGCCTTTGTAGCTCTGATTACCAGACTGTCCTTCTGTAGATCTACCACAATAGCCAGTTATTTCTGTGATAATGGGCCTGTCTTCAGACTGGCCTGTAACGATAATTCTCCTAATTTCATAATGGTCTATGTTTATATTACTGTTGTGCTTTGCATTCCATTGTTGCTGATAACTGTGTCATATGTTTGTATTGGTTATGCTCTGTGTAAGATCTCACAGGGTGCTGAGAGAATGAAAGCTATGAAGACCTGCACTTCCCACTTGATATTAGTGGCCATGTTTTATCTACCAATCTTTGGTGTTTATATTACTGCTCTTACAACATACATACATCCAAACACTAGAATAATCAACTCTGTTCTAACACAAGTAATTCCACCTATGTTAAACCCCATCATATACACTCTGAAGACGGAGGAGGTACTGCAGTCTATTAAAGTACTGTACAAACGAATCAAGGTGAACTTTTTAAAAGCTTTGAGAAGACCTTTATGACATACGGCCTGTAGTTTGCCTAACTGGTATAAAGCAGAAAATTATTCAGGATTTTGTTTTGCATTGAGTAAAAGGCATTCATTTTTCCTTTAGGCCTTTATTATAATACATTTGAACCATCATTTATAGGCCCATTGTTGTCTTATAATGTACTGCAAGGTAATGTTTTTGTAGACCAAGTTACAGCATTAATTAGGCTTTTTTTTTCTTCAGTTTTGTTCAGAATGTTTAAATAAATGTCTATACACTGCTTTAATGGTTACAAATATGTTCAGTACAGGTTTTTTGACCCTCTGTGATTGTTCCATATGTTTAGAGGAAACATTGTAGTGTAGCTTCCGGTTTTTCCAGTTTAAAAGAAAGAAAAAAAAAACTTTGACATTGTCTAGTAGAAGAAAGCTCAGTAATATGAAAATGTAAATGTTATTTAGGTTTATTTCTTTGTTTAAAAATTCCCCCACTTTTCTAATAGGAAAAAAACAGTTTGTGTAACATGGAAACATTTCTGAAATATAAAAATTAATTGTTAGATCACATTTCATATGAAAGATAAAGCTGAACACACAAGCCATTTTGATTTTAAAGTCTGGGTTCAACTTGCAGACCTTGTACACTGTCCTTTCCATTAGAGATTTCTGTATTTGAAAAAAAATAAGCTGCAGTGGTCAAATTCTGAACGAGTTTGTTTATTCCACTAGGGTTGCATGATTGGCTCATTTCTTTCACATCTGTAATGGCATTTATGGTTGAACTGTTCATCTAGTTCTAATAATCCATTCAACACTGGCAATAAATAAATATTGTAATATTGAACCTGCATTCCCTCGGATGCGTGCAGAGGTGATTATGAAGCCCAAGAGAAAGCTTTTAATTTTTGGCCCCTCAAGCGTAGAAAGAGGGTCTTGGGTGGCCAACTCGTCTTTACCTCATTCACCAACCAATGCTGGTAGGCCACCACAAGAGCCTTAGCATTCCAGGCAAAATCAGCAGCAAAGGTCCTAAACTCTGTGGCATAATTAGCCATACTGTGACAAACCTGATGACGTGTAGAAAGCATAAGGCAGCTTCCCTACAACTTTGTGAATTACCAAAAGTCTGTCACACAGACTGTGTAAAGTGTGTGATGTCTTAACATTTAGCTGGTTGGTTTTCCCAAACTGCCATGGCCCAAGCAAATGTTTTGCCAGATGAGGTTATATGCACCACGTTTAACCTGTCAAAGGGAACACCAGGGAAATATACTTCTCCAAAACCTTCCACCCAGGCTTCCCCTGCTGTGGCTACCACACCCAGTGTTAAATAAATCAATGATATAATGATGGCGATCCCCAATAAAAATAATCCATACTTTCTTTGTTAATTGCTTTACAGTCAATGAGGGAACTACTTGGTTAAACCTGTGTTCATGTTTAAACAAATTACAACAAATTAAAGTTCACTGATATGTCATTACGATTTCAATTATTAGGATGCTCTAGCTATCGTCACACCGCTCATCAATTTGCATACACAACCCCAATTGTCATACCTGTTACATACAATTTCATTCAAGTTATATATGCGTATTACTTTCCACTAGACAAATTTAAGACAAACTTTACAATCCAGTGTCGACCCAAGGAGGATGGATTCCCCAAGTTCCCTTGTCGAGGTTTATTGCCCATGTCCCTGGGAGTTTTTTTCCTGCTGCTGTCGCCCTTGGCTTGCTTATCAGGAGTTTAGACTTGGAAGTCTGTTAAGCAGTTTGTCACCAAGTTAATAAAGTAAGTGAAATCTGCCTGCACCATCTCCAATCTCATCCTACAGGACCCCCTGAACCACCTTATTCATCAAGATCAGGTCCCTCAAACGTACTTCTTATACATTTCACTCAGTCAAAGACCTGAACAGTATATTCTGAACCTCCACTATATTCTGAAAGCATGGCCTCAATGCTCAAAAAGATCAATATTGTAACTGAAATATGGGAACAGCAGAGGTGTTGTTACTGACAAGCCTTGTTACTGTACTTAAGTTTTTTTTTTCCACCTCCGATCCCTGGAACTCTCTCTCTCCCAGAATCTGCCACCTGGTAACGTCACAGTCACATGTCCCTCACCCACTAATCCCATCCCATTTCCTAGATCGGTTTCTCACAAGTATTAATTATACACACACCTGTCAGTCATTAACTCTGTTTGCTTATATATCTCTGCTTTTCCAGTACTTCCCTGTGAAGTACTGTCACATTACTTATCGTTCCGAGCATTCTCCCTTTGTTGATCTTGTTTTGACTTTCACTTCTCTGTTTTTTCTTTGCCCTCACTGATTGATTGTTTGGTATTTCGACCCTTGCCTGCCTTTTGTGCTTTGATCACCTAGATTCTGTCTTTGAATCTCACTGCCAAACTGTTGGTAAAACCCAGCCTTGATTTTAGCTCAGTGTACGTCAGTCTGACTTTGTTTGGCATGAGAACTCACTACAGTTCAAAAGAAATATCTGAACTTTTTGTACTTACTACATTCTCAAAACAGGCTTGTTACTTTAGAATTACCCTTTTTTTTTATTTTAATCTACTCTATTTAGCCACCTAATAAGGCGCAAATCGGAATCACACTAGCTGGTGATATGTCCGAGAGAAACCTGCACCAGTAACCTTACTCAATGCCAGAATGGGTCATCAGGAGCATCTGTAACAATCTGACCAACTCAGCTGTTACTATTAAATCCAAAAAGTAATTTGATAAGAAAAACATGAGCACCAGAATACCACAGAGCTTGCACAAGTTAGATTTTACTTCACATTCCCCGGACAACAGACAACACACAACACACTAACAGCATCAAAAAGCAGAAAAGCAGTAGACTATAAGATCTGCTGTGGAAGTCCATTACTCAAAAATCAAAACAGGGCACAGTGATACAAAAAAAAAAGAAAAAACAGGAATAAGCTCACCCAGTTCCTTGAGGTGTCTCCATAGTTAAAGTAGAATCCAATCGTCAAGAACAATAATGAATAGAATAAGGAGTGAAAGTTTGGGTAAGGGTGTCTTCCCCAAACTTGATCCTCCATGAAAATGGCTGCCACACTTCCCCTTCCTGTTCCCAAACCAGAGTTTATATTCAAAATAAGAGTCCCTCCATTGACGTAACCAGGAAACATTTTCAAAACAAGATATATGAAAAACAAAACATAATAAAAATGACCAAAAATGGAATGAGGCCACGACTCTTATCAAAACATCCCAGTAAGAAGTCATGAAGGACTTTTTTCTGTGTGGGGTAACCTAACTAACACTACCTGAAATATAATTTAGTGTTAATCATTAAAATAGGTATTTCAGGCCCCCTTAAATGGTGTCACAGTAGGGTATGAATTCCTGTTGAGCCGGTAGTATTTTAGTCCGCTTTCTGTGAGCTAATGTGTAAACTCACATACCTGTACATAAACACCAGAAGTCTCCGCAAATGTTACTCCGAGTTTATATCTTTAGAGCAGGGGTTAAACCAGCGACCCCCATCATACAGCCCCGGTGTGTTAACTCTACCTGCGACCATTTCCATTAGGTTTCATTCCTATTCCACCTTAAATGATGTAGAGGTCACTTTCAGACGAGTGGACTGGTGCTCTGTGTCCGCATGACTTTTTCGAATAAGAATCTTCACTCAGACTTGAGAGATCAATGAGTCCAATTCAGTCGGAGTCTTTGAATCTGATCACACTATAATACGGTTTACAGTGCTGCTTCACTACAGAAGCTAGTTGGCTTATGTGAAGATACCAGCGGGATCTGAATGGATTTGCAGTGTTTTTCCTCGTATTCACACATCAACTGTTTGATGAAACTGTAATGTCCTCTGTATCGGGTCTGTCCACTGTGGCAGCATATGTCTGACATGCATGGCAACTCTGTATGTCTAACAGTCTAATGTTAACTGAGTTGTGTTCCTCTATGGACAGCAGTGTCTGTGGTAAGTGGCCGTATGATACCTATGTGAATACAGTATGTGTATGCGTAGGGTGAGGATTGCACTGCTGTTAGGAATGTAGTCTGGTGCCATGGTCTTCATTGCTGGACATTAGCTGTGTTTGTCTGTGTGTAGTTTGGGGTGGACAGTTCTGTTTATGCAACTCCAGGTCTTATAAGTGTCACTCTGTTCCTGTCTTACATAAAGGAAACATCTGATCTTGTGTTCAGTATTGACTGCTAAAATGAAAATCAGCCTTTTTTTCTTAGTAAAGATTCCAACAGCATCCATTTCAAATTGGATGATGCTTGAAGTTCTAGTATATAAAGTATATGACCATATGCTAAGTTACATAAATGCAGCTTTAACTCTTAATGAGCATACACAATGTTTTAAAATGTTTTTTAGAGAAATATTATTTTAGTACATTTTCAAGCATGTACTTTTATATTTCTGCTTGAGCAGAAATAATTTGAGTTTTAAGTTTTTTTTTTTTTTGCTTATATCGCTTTTACTTTTAAAGCAGCCCTTTATGCAAACAATCTATTTGGTAATGAGTGGGTGCCATTATTCTGTGACATATTGCTGGAGTATGAAGCCTGAATTATATTGTAATTGCAAACGTATTCCAGTCTAGCAACAACCTTGCCTACAGAGATTTAGTTTTTTTTCCAGAGGTGCATTCAAGGATGACGTAAATGTTGTTATAAATCTCTCCTGAATTTCTGCTGTAAATGGTTGTCTAGTCACAAAAGGTATTGTATCAAACAACTGTAAATGGATTTTTCAAATGTATACAGTGTCTTATGTAATTAATGAATTAGTCATTCTTAGTCTTATTATTATGCTATTAACTATTTTTATTTGCATTTACTTTTTGATGATTTGTAGTGTGATTTGTGAACGGTTTTCTTTCTTAAATTTGATTTAAGAGCAGTCTCCTGACACCACTTTCATGGAGTTCCTTGGAAATGCAACATTCATTCGACCCTCAACATTTTACGTAAATGGACTGTACAACATGCCGTATTCAAAGTACTACTATATATTTCTGTGTTTTGTATATGCTGTGACTGTTTTAGGGAACTCTTTTATAATGGGTACTATATACCTGGCCCGTACTCTACACACAGCTAAGTACATAGCTGTCTTTAACTTGGCCTTTTCTGATCTGTGTGGAAGTTCTGCTCTCATTCCGAAGTATGCAGAGATGTTTCTGACGGAGAACCAGTACATACCTTATGAAGACTGTCTGACAAGCTTATTTTTTGTTTTTCTGTTTATGACCATGCAGTCCTATAGTCTGCTTGCTCTGTGCTTTGACAGAGTAGTTGCTATATGTTTCCCTCTGAGGTATCATGCTATTGTCACCAAATCCACAATGACTCTGATCCTCGGTGTTCTGTGGCTTTTATCTGTATCTCTTGTTACTGCCTTTGTAGCTCTGATTACCAGACTGTCCTTCTGTAGATCTACCACAATAGCCAGTTATTTCTGTGATAATGGGCCTGTCTTCAGACTGGCCTGTAACGATAATTCTCCTAATTTCATAATGGGCTATGTCTATATTACTGTTGTGCTTTGCATTCCATTGTTGCTGATAACTGTGTCATATGTTTGTATTGGTTATGCTCTGTGTAGGATCTCACAGGGTGCTGAGAGAATGAAAGCTATGAAGACCTGCACTTCCCACTTGATATTAGTGGCCATGTTTTATCTACCAATCATTGGTGTTTATATTACTGCTCTTACAACATACATACATCCAAACACTAGAATAATCAACTCTGCTTTAACACAAGTAATTCCACCTATGTTAAACCCCATCATATACACTCTGAAGACGGAGGAGGTACTGCAGTCTATTAAAGTACTGTACAAACGAATCAAGGAGAACTTTTTAAAAGCTTTGAGAAGACCTTTATGATATACAGCCTGTAGTTTGCCTAACTGGTATAAAGCAGAAAATTATTCAGGATTTTATTTTGCATTGAGTAAAAGGCATTCATTTTTCCTTCAGGCCTTTATTATAATACATTTGTATCATCATTTATAGGCCCATTGTTGTCTTATAATGTACTGCAAGGTAATGTTTTTGTAGACCAAGTTACAGCATTAATTAGGTTTCTCTTCAGTTATATTTGTATAAGTTTAGAAGAATGTTTAAATAAATGTCTATACACTGCTTTAATGGTTACAACTATGTTCAATATAAATTTTAGACCCTCTATGATTGTTCTACAGGTGCTGGTCATAAAATTAGAATATCATGAAAAAGTTTATTTATTTCAGTAATTCCATTCAAAAAGTTAATCTTTTATACCATATTCATTCATTACACACAGATTGATATATTTCAAGTGCTTATTTCTTTTCATTTTAATGATTATAACTGACAACTAAACCCCAAATTCAGTATCTCAGAAAATTAGAATATTGTGAAAAGTTTCAATATTGAAGACACCTGGTGCCACACTCTAATCAGCTAATTGCAAAACCTGCAAAAGGTCTTTAAATGGTCTCTCAGTCTAGTTCTGTAGGCTACACAATCATGGGGAAGACTGCTGACTTGACAGTTGTCCAAAAGCAACCATTGATACCTTACACTAGATAGATAGATTATTAACTGTTAACTAAAAACTATATATAGTACAAGTCACTATCTATAATATATAGATATAAATATATCTAAGAAATAAGAAATACAAATATAACTATAGACTGTAGAAAAGAGTAGTAAGTAATAAATAAATGTGCATGAATGAGCAAGGGGCGCAGTTATCAGCAGATAATGTTTATTATGTTAATTCAGTCATGTGCATATATTGGTATTTAAGTAAAGTGGAGTGTCCAGTAGTTCAGATGTACAGTATATACAGTAGAGTGTCCAGGGTGTCCAGGAGTTAAGACGTACAGTATATACAGTAAGTGTCTGAGAGTGTCCAGGAGTTCAGGTGTACAGTATATGCTGTAAAGTGTCCAGAGTGTCCAGGGGTTCAGATGTACAGTATACACAATAAAGTGTCTGAGAGTGTCCAGGAGTTCAGATGTACAGTATATGCTGTAAAGTGTCCAGAGTGTCCAGGAGTTCAGATGTACAGTATATACAGTAAAGTGTCTGAGAGTGTCCAGGAGTTCAGATATACAGTATATACAGTAAAGTGTCTGAGAGTGTCCAGGGGTTCAGGTGTACAGTATATACAGTAAAGTGTCTGAGAGTGTCCAGGGGTTCAGGTGTACAGTATATACAGTAAAGTGTCCAGAGTGTCCAGGAGTTCAGATGTACAGTATATACAGTAAAGTGTCTGAGAGTGTCCAGGCGTTCAGATATACAGTATATACAGTAAAGTGTCTGAGAGTGTCCAGGAGTTCAGGTGTACAGTATATACAGTAAAGTGTCCAGAGTGTCCAGGAGTTCAGATGTACAGTATATACAGTAAAGTGTCTGAGAGTGTCCAGGAGTTCAGATATACAGTATATACAGTAAAGTGTCTGAGAGTGTCCAGGAGTTCAGATGTACAGTATATACAGTAAAGTGTCTGAGAGTGTCCAGGAGTTCAGATATACAGTATATACAGTAAAGTGTCTGAGAGTGTCCAGGAGTTCAGATACACAGTATATCAAATCAAATCAAATCAAGGTTTATTTGTCACATACATAGTCATACATGGTACAACCGGCAGTGAAATGCTTTTGAAACAGAGTAAAATATAAAAGAGTACAAAATGTAAAAATAAATAAAGGTATAAAGTAGAGTGTAGGACAATAAAAGTGTCATGTAGCATATGAGGTATTAAGTTGTATATAAGGTGTCTGTAAAGTGACTGTATGTGTCTGTAAAGTGACTACAGTTTAAAGTGACTACAGTCTAGTTGTGCAAAGTTGAACATAGGTAGTGTAAAAGATTAGGCCTAGTTACTATTTTTGTTTAGAGTCTGAATAGCATGTGGAAAGAAACTCTTTCTCGTTCTTTCTGTTTTGGTTTTTAAAGCACGAAAACGCTTTCCAGAGGGCAACAGAGAAAAGAGTCCATTGTTGGGTGTCCTGGTGTCCTTGACTATTTTCCTTGCCCTTGACCAGCATCGTTTCCTGTAAATGGAGTGCAGGTCAGGAAGCTCAGTACGAATGATGTGCTCTGCTGAACGCACCACTCTCTGGAGAGCCTGTCTGTCCTGCATGGTGCTGTTACCGAAAATATTATATGTTATAAAAATATATGTTATATACAGTAAAATGTCTGAGATTGTCCAGGAGTTCAGATATACAGTATATACAGTAAAATGTCTGAGAGTGTCCAGGAGTTCAGATGTACAGTATATACAGTAAAGTGTCTGAGTGTCCAGGAGAAAGGTGTACAGTATATACAGTAAAGTGTAATAGTGCAGAATAAATAAGCCTATGATTGAAAAGAGAGTTTAGTCCTCAGCAGTCCTCGTCCCTCGTCTGGCCCTGCTGGGAAGAGTTGAAGAGCCTGATGGCTCTCGGGACGAAGCATCCTGGGAATATAGTGACAGCAGCCTGCCACTGAACTTGCTCCTTCTGTCCATGATGATGGTGTGCAGTGGGTGCCCATCATCATCCATAATAGACAGCAGTTTGTGCAGTGTCCTCCTCTCCACCACCTTCACCACAGATTGCCAGTGAGGTAGTCAGTGGTCCATTAGACCAAGTGCGGATCTACGTGCATCCTTGCCAGCTTGTCTCTCGGTTGGAGGGGCTGAATGGTGTTAAAGGCACTGGAGAAATCAAAGAACATGACTCTCACAGCGCTGCCCCCCTTGTGCAGATGAGAGTGGGCCCGATGGAGAAGGTACAGCATGGCGTCCTCTACTCCCACTTTTTCCCTGTAGGCGAACTGCAGGGGATCTATTGCATGTTGGACCCGGGGTCTGAGAAGGTGTAGAAGGAGGCGTTCCAGGGTCTTCATGACATGTGATGTTAGGGCGACCGGCCTAAAGTCATTGAGCTCACTGGGTCGTCCCTTCTTGGGTACTGGAACAAGGCATGATAGTTTCACAGTGTGGGAACCCTGCCCAAGCGCAGACTCAGGTTGAAGATGGGTCCATCAGCCTGTGGGAGGGGAGCATGAATAACAAAAGGTGAGGTGTTAATGTCCAGGCAGTCAGAGACTGAAGTATCAGGAGCTGAGGCGAGGGGGAGGGTGGAGGGGGTATCAGCTGAAGCTGCAGAGACTTGAACGGGGCAGTCAAACCGGTTGTAGAAGGTGTTGAACTCATTGGCTCTCTCTACATCACCATCTGTAGCACTGTCTGTTCTCTGCTATAGCCTGTGATTGTCTTCATACCACTCCATAGCTCCCACATGTTATTCTCCCGTAACTTCTGATAGATAGATAGATAGATAGCTTCCAGGGGTGTTTCCAGCTCGCCGGCCTCCTCTTCAGCGGCTTCGGAGGTCTCGCCCTCGGTGCTTGCACCACCCAGACTTCAGCACACGCCAGGACACGCCATCTTCACCCCGGCCCCACAAGGAGTTTGGAAACGCCAGCACCGCAGAGGGCCTACCAGACCGTCTCCTCCACCCCAGCCATCCTTCGCCCACGACAACCGATTCTCCGCACTCAGCTCGCCGCCTACTCCAACACCAGTTTCTCAGCCTCAGTCGCCCACTCCAGCACCTCGGGCCTCCTCACAGGACCCTGTTTATGTCATTGGTAGTTCTATCGTCCGCCATGTTAGAGTACATGGTGCTAGAGGTGATGCGACTGTTGCCTGTTTTCCAGGTGCTCGGGTCCTGGACATAGCCAGGCGTCTCCCCACCGCGCTCAGCAACCGCAACGCCTTCGGGACCGTCGTCATCCATGTGGGGACCAACGACATCTGTGCCCGGCAGAGCGAGGTCCTGAAGGAGCACTACCAGACGCTGCTGGACACCGCCAGGAAATCAACGAACGCCAGGATCGTCATCTCTGGACCTCTCCCCACCTACAGGAAGGGCTGCGAGCGGTTCAGCAGGCTCTTCGGGCTGCAGTCCTGGCTTCGCGGCTGGTGTGCGGTCAACGGCCTCGGGTTCGTGGACAACTGGTCGTCGTTCTGGGAGCAGCCGGCTCTCTACCGGAGGGACGGACTTCATCCTAGTCGCCTAGGATCCCGTATACTCTCACGGAACATCGAGAGGGCCGTCCGCTGACTGCGAACTGGAGGCCATGTAAGTAGCGCTGGTAAACAGACCCTAGCTAACTCTAGAGATCTCAGCACATGTTATACTGCTAATGCTGCAAACAAGGCGACCAATAATGTGGTTAACAGAATTACAGATACTCTTAGTGCTACTGCTAGTCATGCTAATACAAGCATTCTCAATAGCCCAACTAGTGCCATGTCCTACATCATTGAGACTGTGTCTGTTACCCGTCCCTCTTGTAAACGGCGACATAGAACAATCTGTCCTAACAATCTTGTTAAAATCAGTATAACTTCCGGTAGTGGTAGCGCTACATGCTCTCGTATTAAGCTCGGCTTACTAAATGTACGGTCTCTGGCACCCAAAGCAGATATTGTAAACGAAATAATTACTGATAAGCAAGATAAGTCCTGTTCAGCACAATATCTAAACTAACTAGTACCATTAAACAGTCTGAAGACTGTATTCAAACTACATACAGCTGTGATGACTTTAGCAGGTATTTCAATGACAAAATAGAACATATTAGAACACTAACCCAACATACATCTGTAAATCTAGTAACACAGTATGACGTGTTTCCTGTCAGCCCAAAAGGCGAACTGGTATCCTTTAGCTCCATCACTCAGGATGAGCTAATTAAGCTAATTAGCTCTTCTAAATCCTCTACTTGCATTTTAGACCCAATACCGACAAAACTTCTTAAACAGATCATGCCCAGTGTTGTGAAGCCTCTGCTCTCTATCATTAACTCGTCTCTTAGTCTTGGACATTTACCGAGATCGTTAAAACTTGCTGTAGTTAAACCTCTAATTAAAAAACCTGAGCTCGATCCCAATGAGCTCACTAACTATAGACCACTCTCCAATCTCCCTTTTTATCAAAGATCTTAGAAAAAGTGGTATCGCAACAACTTTGCTTCCACCTACATGAGAACTCTCTTCATGAGATGTTTCAGTCTGGCTTTAGACCCCACCACAGTACTGAAACGGCTTTAACTAGAGTAGTGAATGATCTCTTGATGTCTCTTGATAATGGTCAGGTATCTATATTAGTTCTTTTAGATCTCAGTGCTGCATTCGACACCATTGACCACACGATCCTCCTTGACAGACTTGAACATCAATTTGGCGTTAAAGGACAGGCTTTATCCTGGTTCAGATCGTATCTGACTGACCGCTATCAGTTTATTAGTCTTAACAATAAGCACTCTAGTCATACTCTAGTAAGATATGGTGTCCCTCAAGGGTCAGTGCTCGGGCCACTTCTTTTTTCCCTTTACATGCAGCCTCTTGGTAACATAATCCGTAGTTTCGACGTCAGCTTTCACTGTTACGCTGACGACACTCAATTATATATATCAGCCAAACCAAATGAGGCTTTAAATCTAAATAAACTAGAAGATTGCATTACTAATATTAGAAACTGGATGGCCAAGAATTTCCTTCATCTTAATCCAAGCAAGACTGAGGTCCTGCTACTTGGCCCTAATGCAGTAAGAACTAAACTCTCCCGATTTGTCATAAATATAGATGGCCACACTATTACTCCTAGCTCAACTCTGAGAAATCTAGGCGTAATCTTCGATACCAGCTTGTCTTTCGATGCACATATCAGTAACATAGTTAGGACGGCATTCTTCCATCTACGGAATATCGCTAAATTGCGCAATATCCTATCCTTAAAAGACGCGGAAAAGCTGGTCCATGCCTTCATAACTTCTAGGCTGGATTATTGCAACACACTTTTAGCCGGTTGCACAAATAAGGCTCTACATAAGCTCCAGCTCGTCCAGAACGCAGCTGCTAGAGTCCTTACTAGAACTAAAAAAATACGATCACATTTCCCCGATACTGTCCTCACTACACTGGCTACCTGTTAAATTTCGTGTGGACTACAAGATTCTACTCCTTACATACAAATCAGTGAACGGTCTGGCCCCCCAGTATCTCAGTGAACTACTTCACTCATACGAACCCACGCGTGCCCTCCGCTCACAAAATAGCAGCCTGCTGACAGTACCTAGGTTCAGAAGAACCACAGCAGGTGGTCGAGCCTTTTCTTGCGTAGCCCCGAAACTATGGAATCTTCTCCCTTTATCCGTTCGGGAATCAGACACACTCTCTACATTTAAAACTAGACTCAAAACTTACTTGTTTGCACAAGCATTTAGCTGATAACATCTGTTTACCGCTTTAATTTACATTTCTCCATAAATGGACCAATACCCAAACTTCTCCCTCTTATCTGTCTCCTCTATGAGCGGATCATTCCTGATGGATCACACTGAGGGGCTACCAGCGCAGAGGAATCCTCTACAGGACTCTCAGGACTACACACTCTCAATTCAACAAATTACAATACCTACCTCTTAATCCTTAATTCTCCTAATCAGTGTCTGTCTCCATCTCTTTCTCTCTTACCTTCCCTATCTCTATCCTTCTTTCTCTCTTTCTTTCTTCTTCTGTGTTAAGCACTGGATTGACGTGATCACATCAGAACCCCCAGAGTGGATAGAGGCACCTGAGCATCAGCGCCACTGTGTGTCTCCTGTCCTGTTTCATCACCCGGCATGACCACAACCTGACACTGACCAGCGTCTGGCCATGCTTAGTATGGTCGACTCCAACTCACAGTTACTGCCTCTTGGACTAATCAGACCGGATCTAATCAGACTGGATCTAATCAGACTGGATCTAATCAGACTGGGTCTAATCAGACCGGATCTAATCAGACTGGATCTAATCAGACTGGATCTAATCAGACTGGGTCTAATCAGACTGGATCTAATCAGACTGGATCTATTAGATGTTCCTCTATGTTAATTCTGTCTGTCTCTCTCTTCTCATCCGGGTTGACCTGAGGAGGTTGGGTTCCGCCCTTGAGCCTGGTCCCTCTCGAGGTTTCTTCCTTACCCAGGGGAGTTTTTCCTCGCCACTGTTGCCTCTGGCTTGCTCGGACTCGGGTTTTCCACCCTCATGTGTCTGTACTTTAACCTTGTGGTTCTTTTCTTTGTATGACAAATTGACTTTTTGTGAAGCTGCTTTGAGACAACGTTGGTTGTAAAAAGCGCTATATAAATAAATATTGATTGATTGATTGAGATAGATAGATAGATAGATAGATAGATAGATAGATAGATAGATAGATAGATAGATAGATACTTTATTGATCCCAGAGGGTAATTCAAGGCATCCAGTAGTAGATATACAAACTACACAGAAGTAACAAGAGAAGGACAAGACCCTAACCCTAGAGTGATACAGGTAGAGACCAAGATACAATATAGAGTATGAAACTATAAAAATAGAGTCATTAGTGTCTGGGTAAAGTCCTTTAGTGTCTGTGTAATGGAGGTAGTGGTATACCATTTGCTGTGCAAATTAAGAAGATGGCTGTTGTCAGCCATACAGACAGTGCAAGTGTCTGCCACTGAGTGATCTCCTCTGCCTGATGATCGTGGTGTGCAGAGGATGGTGAACATTGTCCATGATGTGCAGCAGCTTGCTGAGGGCTCTCCTCTCTGCCAGTGGTGTTAAGGACTCTAGCTCTAGTCCCAGCACAGAACCAGCTTTCCTGACCAGCCTGTCGAGTCGTCCAGCTTCCCTCCTGCTGATACTTCCTCCCCAACACACTACAGCATAGAAGAGGACGCTGGCTACCACGGACTGGTAGAACATCAGCAGGAGTTCCTGGCAGATCCTGAAGGACCCCAGCCTCCTGAGGAAGTACAGTCTGCTCTGTGCCTTCTTGTAGACGGAGTCAGTGTTTACTGACCAGTCCAGCCTCTCGTCCAGGTGCACAAGGTATCTGTAGGACCTGACCACCTCCACATAGACCCCCCTCAATGGAGATTGGCTGCTGAGAGGGCCTGGACCTTCTGAAGTCTATACACATCTCCTTGGTTTTGGTGATGTTCAGCTTCAGATGGTTGGTAGTGCACCACTCCACAAACTCCTCAACCAGGTTTCTGTACTCCCCCTCCTGACCATTACGCACACACCCCACGATTGCAGTGTCATCAGAGAACTTCTGCATGTGGCATAACTCCGAGTTGTACTTGAAGTCCGATGTGTACAGGGTGAACAGGACTGGAAAGAAAACAGTCCCCTGTGGTACTCCTGTGCTGCTGATCACCGTATCAGAGGAGCAGTCCCTGATCCTGACGTTGTGGTCTCCCGGTGAGTTAGCCAGTGATCCAGGTGACCAGGTGCATGTCCACCTCCATCTTCATCAGCTTGTCTCTCAGTAGTAGGGGCTGAATGGTGTTAAAGGCACTGGAGAAGTCGAAGAACATGACCCTCACAGCACCACCGTCCCTTGTCCAGATGAGAGTGAGTTCTGTGTAGAAGATAGAGGATGGCATCTTCCACTCCCACCTTCTCCTGGTACGCAAACTGCAGTGGGTCCTCAGCATGGTGGACCTGAGGTCTGAGGTGGTTCAGCAGCAGTCACTCCATGGTCTTCATCACGTGAGACGTCAAAGCAACCGGCCTGTAGCCATTCAGCTCCTTCGGGTGTGCCTTCTTGGGAACTGGAATGAGGCAGGTTGTCTTCCACATGGCAGGAACCCTCCCGAGACGTAGACTCAGGTTAAAGACATGTTGGAGGGGCTCCCCCAGTTGGGCCTAACATGCCTTAAGCATTCTGAGGCACACTTTGTCCGGGCCGGCCGCCTACCTGGGGTGTAGTCTCCTAAGCTGTCAACCTGACTTGGTCTGCAGTTAAGGTTGGGTGGCAGTGGGAACTGTGGGCGTTGCTTTGTCTTCGTGCTGATGGTGGTGATGATGACTGAGATGGTGGAGGTGAGGGTGGTGGTGATGACTGAGATGGTGGAGGTGAGGGTGATGGTGGTGAAGACAGGGTGGTGAGGCGGGTAGGAGGAGAGGGCAGCAGGAGCAGGAGCAGGACAGTCAAACCTGTTGTAGAAGGTGTTAAACTGGTTTGCTCTGTCCACACCCTCATCTACTGAGCTGCCACTGTTGTTCTTGCAGCCTGTGATGGTTTTCATTGCTCCCCAGACCTCCTTCATGTTGTTACGCAGCTTCCTTTCCACCTTCCTCCTGTAGGACTCCTTGGCCTCTTTAAGTCGAACCTTGAGTTCCCCCTGCACACGCTTCAGTTCTGTCCAGTTTCCATCTTTGAACGCCCTCTTCTTTTGGTTGAGGATGTCCTTGACGTCACTGGTAATCCAGCGCTTGTTGTTTGGGAAGCAGCGTACAGTCTTCGTGGGAACAGCAACATCCATACAAAAATTCAGGTAGTCCGTAACACCGTGCGTCACACCCTCAATGTCCTCTTCGTGTGGATGCAGCAGCACGCTCCAATCAGTGGTATCATAGCAGTCCTTGAGGGCTTCTTCTGCTTCAGGAGACCAAACTCGTGTGGTAGTACCAGTGGTTTGTACTGAGGCTGTAGGAAAACCAGGTTGTGGTCTGATTTCCCCAGCGGTGGTAGTGGGGTAGCCCTGTATGCATCCCTCACGTTAGCATACAGCAGGTCGATGGTCCTGTTTTTTTCCTGGTGGGACAGTCCACAAACTGGAAAAAGGCAGGCAGGGTGGAGTCCAATGTAACGTGATTAAAGTCACCAGAAATTACATAGAAGGCGTCATGGTGTTGTGTCTGTAGCGCTGCGACGGTGGAGTGAATGACGTCACACGCCGCCTGCACTTCCGCCCGAGGCGTAATGTAAACACAGACGACAATGGCGTGTAAGAGGCATGTAATATGGACAGAGGCTCACCGCTAACAGTTCAGTGTCCCAACAGCAGATCACCTCCTTCACGTTTACATGTCCAGGGTTGCACCATCTGGTGTTAATGAAAAGTGCAAGCCCCCCACCTTTTCCTGAAGGAGCGGGTGGTTATGGGTTGTGTTCGGACCTGGGGCTTGTACTGTGGCTGCAGGTAGACCAGGTTGTGATCTGATTTTCCCAGAGGGGGCAGGGGTGTGGCGGTGTATGCATTCTGTTCTTCCTGGTGGGACAGTCCACATACTGGTGGAAAGCAGTGAGAACTGAGTCCAGTGTGATGTGGTTGAAATCACCAGAAATAGTGATGAAGGCATCAGGGTGCTGGGTCTGGAGTCTCGCGATGGTTGCGTGTATGACGTCACACGCGATCTCAGGATTCACGCGTGGAGGAACGTAAACACAAACAGCAATGGCTTGGGACAGCTCTCTGGGCATGTAATAGGGCCGAAGACTCACCGCCAGCAGTTCAATATCCCGACAGCAGATCCTCTCCTTCACAGTCACATGTCCTGGGGTACAGCATCTGATGTTTACAAAGAGCACGAGTCCCCCACCTTTGCTTTTGCCGCTCAGTTTGGCGTCCCTGTTCACTCTCATGGTGGTAAAACCGGGAATGTCCACGTTGGTATCGGGAATGTTGCCGATCAGCCACGTTTCCATAAGGCATAAAAGACTTCCCGGTATAACCGCTGATTCCGAACCAGCGCTGCTAGTTCGTCAGTCTTGTTGGCCAGAGAGTTAACATTCCCCATGACCACCGAAGGAATAGATGGTTTATACCTCCAGCATTTCTCCATGCTTTTAGCTTAGCGCCGGCTCTGCAGCCACTGTAACTTTTTCCCAGTTCCTCCGGGATGGGGTGCGTTTTGCCTGCGACCCTTTGTTCGGAATGCTAGCAGCTCTTCTCTTGTGTAAACAAAGTTAATCCTGCGCTCCTGCACAAAAACAGATTCCATGTCCATAGGACAAATAAAATAATCACTAAAACTAGTGATAAAACGTATAAAAGAAAGGAAAAAGTACAAAAGAAACGCTAAAATAGTACACAAAAGACGGAGCTCCTGGAAAGGCTGCCACCCACAGCGGTGCCGGAAGGAGGGCAAGACACAAAAGGTCATTGCTAAAGAGGCTGGCTGTTCACAGAGCTCTGTGTCCAAGCACATTAATAGAGAGGCGAAGGGAAGGAAAAGATGTGGTAGAGTTTACAAGCAACAGGGATAACCGCACCCTGGAGAGGAGTGTGGAACCAAACCCATTAAAAAATGTGGGGAGATTCACAAAGAGTGGACTGCAGTTGCAGTCAGTGCTTCAAGAACCACCACGCACAGACTTATGCAGGACACGGGTCTCAGCTGTCGCATTCCTCGTGTCCAGCCAAGAGACAGCATCAGAAGCGTCTCGCCTGGGCTAAAGGCAAACAGGACCGGACTGCTGCTGAGCGGTCCAGGGTTCTGTTCTCTGATGAAGGTAAATTTAGCATTTCCTTTTGGAAATCAAGGTCCCAGACTCTGGAGGAAGAGAGGCGAGGCACAGAACGCACGCTGCTGGAGGTCCAGTGTAAAGTTTCCACAGTCAGTGATGGTTTGGGGTGCCATGTCATCTGCTGTTGGTCCACTGTGTCCACTGAGGTCCAAGGTCAACGCATCCGTCTACCAGGAAGCTTTAGAGCACTTCATGCTTCCTGCTGCTGACCAGCTTTATGGAGATGCAGATTTCATTTTCCAACAGGACTTGGCACCTGCACACAGTGCCAAAGCTACCAGTACCTGGTTTAAGGACCATGGTAACCCTGTTCTTAATCGGCCAGCGAACTCGCCTGACCTTAACCCCATAGAAAAGGAAGATGCGATATGCCAGACCCAACAATGCAGAAGAACTATCAGAGCAACCTGGGCTCTCATAACACCTGAGCAGTGCCACAGACTGATCGACTCTGTGCCACACCGTGTTTCTGCAGTAATCCAGGCAAAAGGAGCCCAACTAAGTACTGAGTGCTGCACATGCTCATACTGTTCATCTTCATACTTTCAGTTGGCCAACATTTCTAAAAATCCTTTTTTGTATTGGCCTTAAGTGATATTCTAATTTTCTGAGATACTGAATTTGGGGTTTTCATTAGTTGTCAGTTATAATCATCAAAATTAAAAGAAATAAACACTTGAAATATATCAGTCTGTGTGTAATGAATGAATATAATACTGTTTCACTTTTTGAATGGAATTACTGAAATAAATAAAACTTTTTAATGGTATTCTAATTTTATGACCAGCACCTGTATATGTTTACATTTATGTAGCCAATATTTTCTGCAGTACACAGAGAGGAAACATTGTAGTGTAGTTTTCAGTTTTTCCAGCTTTCATGCACAGTTTTTCCAGTTTAAAAGAAACTTTTTCATACTGGTTTAAATAATTTTATAAAAATGAATTGTTAGTTCGATTTTATATATATAAGATAAAGCTGAACACATGACCCATTTTGATTTTAAAGTCTGCGTTCAGCAAGTAAAACCTGTATTTATAAGGAGTGGTGGAGCTCAGAGCTCACAGGGAGCCTGTTAACAAATTCTATATGAGTGTGTTTATTCCACTAGGGTGGCATAGGTGGTTCATTTCTTTATCTAGTTCATTTGTTTATCTAGCTCTAATAGTACATTCAACACTGGCAATAAATAAGAATCACTTGTTTTTAAAAATAAGTAGTTTTTAAAGTGAAAATGAAATGAAAATAAATACAGTTGTAATGCAGAACAAAAGTACAAAAATAACAACAACTTTGAAGAGAGCACTTTGGAGAGTAATAATGGTCTGGTGGCTGCTTGTGCAAACAATATTCACTGTTTATAAAATGTTTTAAATAAAACTTTATTTCTATATATTAGGTAAGAAAACTTAAGTTATTCTGCAAATTGTTTGTTTTCTTTACATTTACCTTCATCAGCCACATTGTGCTTTATGCTAACCGTGGGGAGATTAGCCAGTTACTTTACTGCTCACTTCAGAAAACGCTACTGTGTCTGAAACCTTTATTTCTTCATACTGTCTTAGTGGGACTATTGAGAGAGAGAACGTGAGGGAGAGAGGAACTTGTCACTGTGATTTTCTGCTGCCCAGTGAGTGATCAAGCAAGCTAGAGAAAAAGAGGAGAACTTCTCAAAACTGCTGCTATTTGGGATTTTTATGCTGACCACCCACATAAAACCCACACTGGACCTACAAAATGGTGCAGGCTGAATTTTGGTTCATCCACAGTAGCCCTGCTAAGGATTTGTGAGGGCAGGCCAAAGAATTCACAAGCTGGGCCTATATGGGGAAAATGCATTGGCCCATTTAAGGTTAGGCAGCATAACCTTCATTAAAGTGCTGGAAAATGGGGAAAAATTCCAGTCAGTTCCATTAGAATTTACAGTACTTACTGTGGTATTCTTCAAATGCTCCAGCTTCCAAAGACATTTTAGAAATTGTGTTCAGTCATTTGATGGAGATTTTATATGGATCAGTCCCTAAGACTTGAACTTGGGCCTTTTCTTAGTATGGCTGTTTACTGCAGATGTTTCTGTAGTTATTTCCGTTATTGTGTTGTCACTCACTAAACTGGTCATTCAAGCGCCATTTAGTATCTCTTATGTTTATTGGACCTAATTTCAGTAAGCGTTTTGTGTTATGTGCTGTTCTTCAAGAAGGAAAAGATGACTTTGACATCCTGTGTACTTTTTTTCCCAAAACTTTTGTGAAATTGACCTAGAGCACCATCAGAAAAAAAGCCCTAGTGTTGTTGACTTTTCAGCATTTTGGAAGTAGGTCTGCATCCTTGCGCATCTTTCAGCCCTGAGCTCACTAGTGTGGTTACAGTGGTGGTTCTCATTAGACAAATTTCATGTATTATTACTTGCTGTGTCTGTTTGCATCCAATTACTACATTTATCATCCAGTGACAAAGACCACCTCCCCAATGCCCAGGTGCTGTGTGTGATTTGTGAGACAAACTGTGCGCCAAGTCAACACATGGAAGTCTCCTGGACCGGATAAAATTCAAGCCTGAGTGCCCACAGACCAGCTAGTTTATGTGCTTTACTATGTCTCTTACCAGCGCTGTTAACCCAGTATGCTTCATAGGCCACCACCATTGTCCCAGTGCCAAACAAGTTTTCGGTGTCGTGCCTTAATGACCATTGTCCCATCAATCTCACACCCATCATCATTAAATGCTCTGAGATTCCTCCAATGAGGCACATCAAAACCCACACTGCAAATTTTTGTCTTCTTACCAAGATTTAAAATCTTACATTAGGAAATTTAAGATTGATTATCTTGTTTCAAGAGTTATTCACTAGTTTCTTACATTTGGTCCCATGGTATAGTCTTAAATTCATCATGAATGTGTTTATCTTATCTTACTTAGTCAAGAAATCTTAAATTTAGTATATTATTGGTAAAACAAGTTAAAAATACCTTAGGAATCCATTTATACTCTTTTATTCCACAATACAAAACTAATTTCAAGATTTAGCCACACAAACTGAGTTTGATTCATACATTACATTTCTTGATTTAAGTTCAATTTCTTTATTTGAGAATAATTCACAGCTACATTTGTAAAAACATTTTTTATTGGTAAATGGAATTCATAATTAAAATTAGAAGAACAAAGTAAGCAAACCAACAAAAGTTTGGCTTTGACCACTTTTCAACAGTGGAATTGGATCAGCAAAACAAACAGCCTACAACTGGCCAATACTGACCTAGCTACAGCAAACTAATGTACAGTATGAGGACATCTCACCCAGAGCTCATTATACATCCCCAGGGCCATTCCTATGTACAAGGACATCACAGAGAGTATATTTTATTGGCACAAACACACTATCCTTAAAATTTACTGGAAAATATGAGGTGTGATCTAAAAGCTCATGCACCAATTCTGTCGCCTGGGCAATAGCAGGAACTGCAACTTCATATGCCAACAAATTGTTATCAAAATGCAATGTTTCATAACGCTGATACTCAAAAGCAACAAAAGAAGAATCTACTGAAAAGATGTCTTTCACCAGTCCAAACACAGGCAAAGTATCATTCACATCTGCAATAATCAGAGACTTCCCACTGATGTATTTATTTCCATTGAGAATTAGCCACTTCACAGAGACAACAGATTGACTGATGTCCATATTAAAAAAATCTCTGAATTTGGCCTTAACATAATCAGTATTTGAAATATCAGTAACAGGCCCCAATTCTCTCTCGGTTGCAAAAATGGGATGTTCAATGCCAATTTCATTTTGACAACATTCAAGAAATTGATTATGTTTGGCAAGTGACACATTTTTAAAATTCAACTTTGGAGCCCACTGTTTGAAATAACTGTGCTTGGCCTCAAACCGCATGTACATAGTTCTTATTAAAGGACCAAGGGATTGAATTTGACTGGGCAAATGCAACATGTAATGTTGCTTGGGTATTACATTAGTTTCGGAAAATAAATGTTTGAACTGACTAAGGTGACTAATCTGTACAATTTCAATCAGCTTAACAATAAATGTAACATACTCATCGTCCAAGTCATACAGAATAAAAGGTAATACTTTTAAAAGTATTAACATTTGCCCACATGATTGTTTCAATTTGTTGTCACTTGCTGTCAAAGTGATGACACTAACAGGGCACATATATAAAGAGGCGAGCAAGGAAAATTCTGAATGGCTGAATTGAACACATCTAATTCTAGATTACCTGACAGTATAAGACGTTTTAACACAAGCTTCATTTCCATTGGTGCAACACCTTCAAAAATGACATGCATTATGTCCTGTGGAGTTTGCCTGATTAGGTCAAATGCAGGAACATCAATAAGTCTGCTTTTTCTATTAATTCCGTAAGTAGTTTTGAGGGAGGCCTTTAAAGTATCTGTGCTTGCCTTGTCTATTTCAAGACATTGCCTAATATGCCTTTCTAGTGTTCTTCTGACAAAATTATTCTCATCAAAATGTATTTGCATATCCTCAAAGGTGCATTCACAGTGTCTGCACTTGCTATAGGCAAAGCCAACCCCTTCTTTAAAGCCAGCAAGCTTATGTTGAGCAAGTGTATCTCCACATACTGCTATCACAGCTCCAAACAAGTCCATTTCACCATGTGGTGTTTCAACCTTGACACCGTTATAAAGCAGAATAAGATATTTTATAATTCTTTGTAAAATAACATCTATACCCCATTTAGAAACATCAACAGATTTTGCAATAGCAAGGAGTCGTATTGCTGCTAACTTGGACCTACATTTTGGATCAATATTACCTAAACTGTAGTAAACCATTAACAACTTATTTGAAGAAGTATGGGGCCCTAGAGGGTTACATATTTCAATCTCGTCTGAGTACACAATGATCTGCAAAGCATTAGGCCTCACAGAATATAAAGGATGAGATGTAAAAAGAGACCCATCTGAAAAGTCATACAAGAATCCCTCTCTGCTTCTCTGTGGTACAGTGTTCAACATGGCGAAAATTCTGGAATTGGTCAGTAGCTGCTTTAGACTTTCAATTAGTGGTACATAGTAAAAACTTTTGTTTCTTATGGCCATAACCTTTGAACTACCTTGCTTAACCAAACAAATCTTCTGAGAGACAACTACTTCCTCTGGGCAGACTGGACTGAAGAGTTCACAAATAGTCCTATTCTCTATGCTGTGGTTGAGAAAGGATCTTCGAAAGTATCAAAAGTATTCAGAACCTCATTTTGAAGCTGAGTGGTTGTCTCTGGATGTCTGTCAAAAACTCTTCTCATTCTTATCCTTAATGTATCCAAGAGAGTTGCTTGGTACTGTTGCGCCCCTCCAATGACTCTGTTGACGGTCCTCTGTGAAAAGTCATAAATTGGGCTTAATTTTTACTAATATAATGTCATGACATCACAGAATTAAATGCAACACATTCTGATGCATTAGAATTAGCCTACTTTACAATTAGGCTATCAGTTTATCAATTATTATTACATTCACTCTTTCTACATGCACTTTTTAAGCAAAACTGACCTGTGACAGATGGCATTCTTCCCGGACACTGATTGCAAAAGCTGCCGCAGACTTGCCAATATCCGGTTCGGTTACAGATGTTCCAGCTCCATTATTTTCCTTTCATGAATAAAATCAAATATCTCAGTCATAACAAATGCACTCAAATCCATAATACAAATTAAATTTCAAATTAAGTTTCATAGCCTACAATACATTTTATAGCATACATTTTGACTGTCTTCTCCTCACTTCACCATACAGAAATCATAAATCTGCCTCATGGATTAAAATTAACTTTAAAAAATTAATTTAAATCAAAACTTACCTGATTACAAGAATGGGAATCAGGAGGAGTTTCCATACAAGTTTCAATTTGACTGCCGTGTGACTGTTCCTCCACAAAGTACGTTCTTGCAGGAGTAGCGGCTTCAGAAAAAATAGATGCACCAAAGTTCTCTGACCCAAGTGCAGCTGAAGTAGGTGATGTCCCCCATGCCATTGGTGGGCATCCGGTCGCCAAATACAAAGGGTGCGTTCGTTTAAGATGGCGATAAAATGAGTTGTAAACTCTAAAATCTTGTTCACAACCATCAATTCCACACAGAACCCAAAAATCTTGACTACGGCTATGCGTGACATTTATGTGGCTGAGGAGCGATTTTATACTTAACGCAACAAAAACGAAACAGATCATACACCGCCACACTGCCATGACTCACTCCAGTAGTCTTTAGTAGGCTCGTTTTGGTGCTTGTCTGTGGGCTTGGTTACACCTGTGCCTCCTATTTGCTAACCAGAAATATGAATTCCCTTCAAGACCTTTGTACAACAACATATGTCGTACAATTTTGTATATGAGAAAATATTTGCACATGCTGCTCACGCCTCTGCTCTATGACCTGCTCTCCGCTCACCGTCACATCAAAATGACGTCAGATATATAAATCGAAGAGATTTGGCGCCTGATACATTTTGGGAAAAAGCAGCAGTATTCAAGAGAAGCCGTCTGAAAAGTGCACTTCGGGGTAAGCACGGATTTAACATTATGTTCATTATGTTCACGATATATTTGGTATAGTATATTGTATGTTACAGCATTGTATACATTTGTTCCGATATTATTTAATATTGTTAATATTTTACCTGCTCTCCCAGCTTGCAGACTGAGGAGCTTAACGTTATTATCGAAAACTAGTCATAGTCAGCAAGTCTACACTACTAAGCTAGATGTTTTTGCTAGGTAGCATTAGCCAACTTATCTATATGTTTTGGCTCACATTTGAGAACAGCGATAGAGAGAAAAGCCACTTTCTTCGGTATGGATGATTTAGACGAGACTACACTGTCGGTGCTACAGGGTAAGTTGTGTTTAAACTAGACTATTTCAAAGCATGTCAGTTTGTACATTAATGGAATCATGTGCAGATGGAGAAACACCAAGTTCACAAGCTAACACGTTAGCATTTCAGAAAAGTGTTGGATAAACCTAAATTAAATAGTTGGCAATTCTAAGAAATTCCTGTTAAGTTAGGGGTTATTTGCTGATCAGAATGGACGATGTGTTAGAATTATTCGTGCATTCATCTCGTTTTGTATGTATTTTAAAACAATGTTTGCCTTTTTTTTTTTTTTCAGTTAGTCTAGTCATGCTGCTAGCAAATATCCATAGATATGTACAGTTGTAGGCTATGTTTCAATGAAAAATACCAAAACATATGTGATGTGATACTAATGCCAGGCGTGTTACTGATATTTTTAAACCTGCAAATATTGATGAGGAGGTTCTGAAAACCCTAAGTCGGGAAGATTTTAAAGACCTCTTTCCTGGACCAGAGAATTTTCTGAAGAGGAAGAAATTATGGGACATGATTGGTCCAAAGGTAATGCGTCTGTGGAGGAACTCAAGAGGTTTATGGAAAGCATAAAATTTTATTTTATTTTAAAGAATGTTTTGTGTGTGTTGTAATTCGTATAGGATGGTGATCCTGATCAAGACCGAGGAAGTGGGAATGTGTCAGCTACCTGTGCAGTGTTGACAAGCCAGCCTCAGACCTCTACCCCTGTTCATGAAATCACAGCCAAAACGGTGAAACTGCCAGACCCACCAGAGTATGTAGTGTACACTGACTCAGAGTTGGACATGGTGCGCAGCCAGTATTTTGATTTGCTCCGCAATGGAAAGGAAAAAGTTTGCAAGATGTCAAAGGAGCTAAGTTGTAGGCTCATCAGAAACACAATCACCAGCATGGTTGCCATCCTGCGTGCTAGTCCTCTGGGAAAAGAGGAAAGATACCCCTCAAAACATGAGCTGAGAGCAATGTCACAGAAGATCGTTGACTATTACCCTATGCTACGTGACACTTCAGATCTGCCATATGTAAGTTATTTTGCATCTAAACCATTTAAGGGCTTGGTGGATGACATGGCAGCTTAACTTATCTTAACTTTCCTTTGCCACAACTGACGATTTACTCTAAAATGTATAAACGACTGCAAAATATGAAGTCTCCAAGAAAGAGGCAGGGCCCAAGCCACAAAGAGGGTCCACAAAGAGATCATTCTTTGAAACAAGTACAGAAGAAGAAGGTACTGCAAGTTCTTCAGCTTCAACTGCTTCAACTGTCATTCTTCCAGAGAGCGATGTCAGCAATGATGACTTAAGTCCAGGTAATACTGCATTCGGTATTGTTTGTTTTTATTTTGTGCGTGTGTGTTTTCCCTTGGATTTATATTTTTGTTAAAGAGCTTACTTTTACACTGGCACTTTGAATATTTACCAATGAGTTTTATTTATTTATTTATTTATTTTTCCTGTTCTTTGGCTGATCAAGAAAATATATTTAGAAATTATTAAACTGATCTCTACTGTTGTATTTTAGAACATCAGGACAGTCTGAAAATGCAGGCAAGGCACTACAAAACACTCTTCAATATGTACAGCAAACCCAACTCAAAACCCAACCCAAGTGATGTTGCCTTGAGTTGATGTTGCCTTTTGGACCTTGAGTTTGATGCAAGGCGGGCCTTCATTGACTCAAGTGTGTTGAAGGAGGAAGACAGGATTGCGAAGATATTTGAAGCATATCCATGTTTCAAAGACCCTCAAAATGTAAGTTTCATATCTCACCCTTTTTGTGTGCTTGTTTCTGTATAATAATTTTTTTTATCATAGGCAATGGATGAGCTGCGTCGCATCTTGGGTGGCACCAACCCCAAATACATTGATGAAACAAAGAAAAAATGGGAAAACTTCTGTGCCAATGTCCAGTTCTATGGTGTGTGGAAGAAAGTCCTGAAACCCCCTATACCCTTGAATATGCATGATGGTATGTTGAGGTTTACTCCAAATCTGAACCCTGCAAAACTACTGTAATCCTTCAGCTTCCAATTTGTGTCTGCAGGACCTCTGATACACAGGTGTTTTTAATTATTTAAAATAATTTATCTAATTATGCCTCTTCCAGCGGATTTCACCATTGCCATTTTGACTGGTCTCCAATCACTATTTATCTCACCAACTTCGCCACCGGCTCGGGAATCCCAGTGAAGCACTATTGCATGTCCTTCAGGTGAGGTTATTGTGCATTTCAGTTACTATATTGATTTTTCTCTTAACGTCTTCAGACATTTACAATTTTTTTCTTTTTCTTTTAAATTAAAGGCAAGCGAGGATCCATCGCTTTACTTGGAGAAGCGTCCTCTCACCAGTCCAGTGTTACTGTTTGATGGAAAGGTCTGCATCCTTGCCGTGGGAAACGTACCTGTAAGCACCATACCAAAGGAGGAGTTCTTTGATGGGATGTTGATGTTAATGGCATACTACTACACGATGCACCTGACGTACCCAAAATGTGTTGCAACCCTCCTCTCGGTCATTCAAACTGAGGTACTGTGTGATGCGATCCATGATCGAGATGCTACAGGTGCATATAAGAGGGCAATGGCGGAGTGGAAATCATTTATTGAGAAGTAGTTGCACATGGCCTGTTTTTTTTGTTTACTAGTGGGGAAACTCATGTTCAAATGCAATTGTTCACTGCCTATTTAAACCCCCCTCCCCTACCATGTCTCTCTCTGTATCTTTTTCTTTCCTTCTTCTCTCTTTCTCACACATTCTTTCTCTCTACTCTCTCACACTCACTCCTCCCTCACCTACCCACAAACAAGTGGTTTAATAATCAAGCATTCACAAAGTGGAAATCCTTTACTAAGATGTAGTTGTATAACTTGGTCTATCTTGCTGTTTGCTCAGTATACTGAGATGTATCTTCATTAAATGTTCTTGGGAAGTTGACTGTACTAGTGGTAAGGTGATGTTGTGCAGTTGTTCAATAAATGTTGACAGAATTTTCACTTGTTTTGGTGGTGATTTACTTATGGGTTTCCTGTTTTAATATTTAATATGGTAGATATGTAAGAAATTAATATGTAAGATTAAAACCTAGTTTCAAGTCAAATGTGGTTTTTAAGAGTACCTGTTTCAAGATGAGACAACTTGTTTCAAGTAGTCATACTACCCTAGTACTAAGTATTTTACACTTAAATTTGAAAACCTATATTAAGAATTCCAAAAACTAAATAAGTATTATTTGCTCATATTCAGAATATTATACTTGTTACTGTGGTCTAGCAAATCTGTTTTCAAGTAATTTTATCTAAAAATGAGTATTTTTGACCAGTCAGAGCAATCTAATTTCAAGACTTGAACAAACTTATTTTGAGAATTCTTGTCAAGTAAAATTATCTTGCTGCATGGACAGATAATTTGACTAGTATTGATTAACTTTATGCTTGAATTAAGTATTTTTTTCTTATATTTCAACTAGCCTTTTTTTACAGTGCAGCTACCTCCACCACTGGGCCCTCTGCTGTTTGCATATCATCTTGATCACTCTCCATACAACACCATAGCCACCAGATCTAGATCTGGCTCTTTCTCATCTTGAAAAAACAGACATTTGTGTTAGCATGCTGTTTAAAGCATGCCAACTTTTGTTTAATATTCCTAAGCACCGGAGTGGAAAGATAACCCTGCTGAGCCTGAACACTTTCCTCTGCAATTTGATCCTGGACTTTCTCATTTGGAAACATCAAACAGCCTGACTTGCAAGCAGCATCTCATCACCTTCACACTGAACACTGGAGATGAACCCAGGGCAGTAGTCTTGGTCCACTGCTATTCACTCTGCTGACTCATGACTGTGTGGCAGTGCACAGTAAAACCACATCAAACTTTGCTAATGATAAAACTGTGATTGTTCTCATCAGCAAGAATGACTAATCTGCATACTGAGAGGAAGTGTGGCGACTGACAGACTGGATTAGGGTTAGTATCTGAATATGGAAAGACAAAGTAGATGGTTGTTAACTTCTGAGCAGCGTCCACTATCTGCTCATTATCAACGTGGGCAGTTTGTTACGAGTTTCAAGTTTCTTGGTGTTATTCTAGCAGAGAACCTCAGCTAGACCCTGAACACCAGCTTCATCGCCAAAAAAGCCACCAGCTTTTGTTTTTTCTATGAAAGTTAATAAAAGTTCACCTTTCAACCCACCATCCTTACAACCTTTAACAAAGCCACTATAGAACATCCTGTGTAGCTGCATTACCATTTGAACTGGTTTACACTCCTCCAACTGCAAGCTGAAAAGGTCATTGGGGTCTCTCTTTCCTCCATCACAGACATTTACACCACACTGTGCAACCAAATAACCAACAGCATTGCAGATAATCCTGCACACCCCTTAGACTGTTCTCTCTTCTGCCATCTAAAAGAAGGTACTGGAGCATTCAGGCCCTTAGAGCAAGACTGCGCAACAGTTTCTCTCCACAAGCCATCAAACTCCTAAAGGCCCACCGTCTGGACTGATGGACACCTTGGTGAACACATACACACATACATGACACATGTCACCATCTCACTGCCTGCTTCTTGCAGCTGCTGATCATGTCCAAGACACTGTTTTATTTCACATTCACATACGTCGCCTAATATGTATCTGACCACTTTTTTATTATGTTTATGTATAATATGTTTTGTTTTGTTAAAACAGTGACCTCTACTGTCATATATGCGAGGGCATCTGCTAATATATTATGCTACATCATTCTTTGCACAATATATTTTCAGTACTGTGTACTGTGCTGATCCTGTGCCCTGTTTTTAATGACTGGTTTTCATTTGCATTTGCTGCACTTTATTGTCTACACTGTGCATATTGTATTGTTTGCCACTTGTGTTTTTGTGTTGCACCATGATCCTGGCAGAACATTGTTTTGTGTCACTGTGAACTTGTGTGTAGTTGACATGACAGCAAAGTCTCTTGCTAATGTATTCCATCTTAGGATTCGACCTTGTCTGTAGAGATCCATGTGGTTTTTTTAGGGGGTGTAGTTTTGAGGATGACGTAAACATAGATCAGTTATAAATATCTTCTCCTGAAAATCTGCTATTAAAGCTTTTATCCTGCAGCAGAAGGTATTGTATTAAACCATTGTAGATAGTTTTTTAACATCTTGTACTTTGTGTCATATGTTGAATGTTTACAGAAATTGTCATTTGCTATTGATTTATTGTGAATGTCATACATTCATAATTTTTAGTTGATGATGTGTGATTAACTGTTTGAAGGACCTGTAACTGTTCTTTCCTACAGTTTATTTAAGACCAGTCTCCTGCAGACATGACTTCTGTGGTGTCCTCTGAGAATACTTCATTCATTCGCCCCCCAACATTTTACATCAGTGGATTGTACAACATGCCGTATTCAAAGTATTACTATATATTTCTGTGTTTATTATATGCTGTAACCATAATAGGAAATTCTTTTATAATAGGTACTATATACCTGGCCCGTACTCTACACACAGCTAAGTACATAGCTGTCTTTAACCTGGCTTTTTCTGATCTGTGTGGAAGTTCTACTATAATTCCAAAGTTTGCAGAGATGTTTCTGACTGAGAACCAGTACATACCTTATGAAAACTGTCTGGCAAACATGTTCTTTGTTTTTGTGTTTATGACCATGCAGTCCTATACTCTGGTTGCTTTGGCTTTTGACAGAGTAGTTGCTATATGCTTCCCTCTGAGGTATCATGCTATTGTCACCAAATCCACAATGACTCGTATTCTCTGTGTGATGTGGATCATCTCTGTATTTCTTGTTACGGTCCGTGTAACACTGATTACCAGACTGTCCTTCTGTAGAACAACTATAGTTTACAGTTATTTCTGTGATCATGGTCCCATTTACAGACTGGCCTGTAATGACAATTCTCCTAATTACATGATGGCTTATATATATATTGCTGTTGTGCTTTGCCTTCCATTCCTACTAATAGCTTTGTCCTATATATTTATTGGTCATGCTCTGTGTAAACTTTCACAGGGTGCTGAGCGAATCAAAGCTATGAAAACCTGCACTTCCCACATCATGTTAGTGACCATGTTTTATCTTCCACTCTTTGGCGTTTATTTTACTGCTCATACAACATACATAGATCCAAATACTAGAATAATCAACTCAGTTCTGGCACAAATAATTCCACCCATGTTAAACCCCATTATATATAGCCTGAAGACGGAGGAGGTATTGCAGTCTATTAAAGTACTGTACAAACAAATGAAGGTGAACTTTGCAATTAAAGATCCTGTAAAGAGCATTGCAAAAAACTAAAATTATATTAAAACTATAGTTTGACTGATTAGAATAAAGCATTTATTTTTAGATTAAAATTTGAAATTCTTTTCTTCAGGTCTCCATTACAATTACACTTCTTTATTACTGTTAGTAAAATTAACCCCTTAATTGTAGCTTAACATATTGCAAGATTTCAATATTGTGCACAGCTAGAACATTCATTTGTTTAGCATTCAGGTATATATTTAAACAAATAATCTGTTAAACATGTCTATATGATGCTTAAATATTTTTAAAGAAATGTTCCAAAAGGTTCTTCAAAGTTGCATGATTGTTCTTTAAGTTTTATTGCACAAACAAATGAAACATGCATAGCAAAAATTGCAACAGAAAAAAACTCTGCCATATGCTCTTCAAAAGAACTGTTAAGGTTTGGAGGGAAATAAAAAGCTTGATTCATTTAATCATGTTGTATCGTGTGTTTTACCCTGCCGTTATATGTCCTGTATAAAACAAGGTCATTATTAAGACTTCTTGGTTACTGTATGCCAATGTCCACTACTCTTAAATGAGGTGGGAGGTTAGGGAGTATGAACAATGTGTAGTCAAAAAGAGCACAGCAGTGGCTAAAGCAGGTCACATAATCACTTTATAAATTCACTTTACACTCATTTCTGTGAGCATATGTATTTTTTTTAATGCTGTTTTGGCACCAAGCCAATAAAGATGTATATTCACCATCTACTACAATCAGACATTTAGCAGACATTTGATGTTTGTAACAAAGACTCATGTAACTAATGTAACTTCCATACTTTAATATTATATTACTAAGAATATAATTAAGTTTTAATGTTGACTCATTATTAAATATTCAACTGTCCATTTCAAGCCATATGTATATATGGAAACAAATCTGCAAAAACTGTCCTGTTTTTATATTTACATTGTTGTTTTTGTAATGTCAATGCATTCAGATTTCTCTACCTCTTTGTCTACAGTAGGCCAGCTACAACTATTCACATTGAACAAATGTAGAGTATTTTAAACCAGGTGCATGCACAATAATGGGAAGACAGGTAGAACAGAGTCTGAAATAACCGTTGTGATGGTGTGTGCTGTGTTTTAGAGATATTTACAAAGTTAGCATGGTAACCATCTAGCCATGGCCAACCCTGTCTAATAATACCTTTTAGTACCCGAAGAGGTGAGTCACTGTAGCATCAAGCCAGTCTCACATGAGAGGATGTCTCACATGAGAGGATGAAGAAGTGGTTCTGCTGCCTTGACAGCATATTCTAACCTCTTATCAGTCAAGTTGAAGGTACTGCTCCTGGTTAGATCATTTAAGGGACAGGTAGACAATGAGAGGAGCAGCAAACACAACCATGGCTGAAGATGCTGGCGAGTGACCGCCACCACTGCCAGCTGCTCTAGGCAAGAAACCATGTTCAGCAGCAAACAGAAGAAGTGATATACACTTATCATCAAATAGCTGCCCCCAGAAGAAGGTGTGGGATTGCAGGTCTGTTGGGAAGGAAGATAAAAGTTACCAGGAACAATAACTGATAGTAATTGAGCTACACATACAGAAGTCTGTCTCTCAGATTTAGGATGTGTGACGATGACCGCAAATTGTTAATCTTGATGTTGACTACGATGCCTCCACACACAGATTCATTAGGTGGTGCAGCCGTCTGCCAATAGTGCTACACTAACAGGATGACTCATGGAGGACACCGCTGCTCGCTGCATGTCTGTAATTGTGGCTTTGGGTCAGTCAAGTACAGAGATAAGACCCGTTATTCCTTACGCAAGTTTCATTTGTGTCAATTGATTCCAACTATGTCTGTTGTTGCAACTATTTGTACAAAAATACTATTTTTTTGATGATGAGTGTATATAATCCAACTGGTAAGTGCCATTCAGTCAAGCTGAGTATGTTTTTTTTAGGAAACAAAAATTACATATTCAAAAATTTGAATTCTATAAGTACGAGAACTTGTATGTTAATTAGGTTTGACAAAGTTAGTGTCAGTATATTTGCATAGCTAAATGATACATCAGGGGTTCCTGGCCTTCCATAGGTTATACAGACAGTAAATATGGACATGACTGGTTATCGTCTTGCCTCTGAATGCTGCTGGAGTAGACACGTGTAACTTTGTACATAAAACCACCATAATCATATATTCCATTTTAATTCATCATTTATTCACTAAAATTCTGTAAAATTTCTAAAATTTGTTCTCATTCACCCCTAATGCATTCCAGTTTAACTTACAACCTTGTCTGTGGAGATTAATTTTTTTGGAGGTGTGCTTTTGTAGATGATGTAAACATAGATCACTTATAAATATGTTTGATCTCTCCTGAACGTCTGCTGAACAGAATCGTTCTGCTGCACAAGGTACTGAATCAGACTATTATGGATCAGCCATCAACATCCTATACTGGTTTCATATGTTTTCCTTAGCTTTAGAGAGATTGTCATTTGCTAATGTGATGAGCAATTTGATGGTTCTGTAACTGTCCTTTCTTATATATTTTTAAGTCTCCTGACATGACTTCTGTGGACTCCCTTAAGAATGCAACTTTCGTTCGACCCTCTGGATTTTACATCAGTGGATTGTACAACATGCCGTATTCAAAGTATTACTATATGTTTCTGTGTTTTGTATATGCTGTGACTGTTTTAGGGAACTCTTGTATAATGGGTACTATATACCTGGCCCGTACTCTACACACAGCTAAGTACATAGCTGTCTTTAACTTGGCTTTTTCTGATCTGTGTGGAAGTTCTGCTCTCATTCCGAAGTATGCAGAGATGTTTCTGACTGAGAACCAGTACATACCTTATGAAGACTGTCTGACGAGCATGTTCTTTGTTTTTCTCTTTATGACCTTACAGTCATTTACTCTGCTTGCTCTGGCTTTTGACAGAGTAGTTGCTATATGTTTCCCTCTGAGGTATCATGCTATTGTCACCAAATCCACAATGACTCTGATCCTCGGTGTGATGTGGGTTATCTCTGTGTTTCTCGTTACTGTCCGTGTAAGTCTGATTGCCAGACTGTCCTTCTGTAGATCTACGCTAGTTTATAGTTATTTCTGTGATCATGGTCCCATCTACAGACTGGCCTGTAATGATAATTCTCCTAATTTTATGATGGCGTATATCAACATTGCTGTTGTGCTTTGTTTTCCATTGTTGCTGATAACTGTGTCATATGTTTGTATTGGTTATGCTCTGTGTAGGATCTCACAGGGTGCTGAACGATTCAAGGCTATGAAGACCTGCACTTCCCACCTGATATTAGTGGCCATGTTTTATCTACCCATTATTAGCGTTTATATTACTGCTCTTACAACATACATCCATCCAAACACTAGAATAATCAACTCTGTTCTAACACAAGCAATTCCACCCATGTTAAACCCCATCATATACACTCTGAAGACAGAGGAGGTACTGCAGTCTATTAAAGTACTGTACAAACAAATCAAGGTGAACTTTGCAGCAGAAGATCCTACGAAAAACATTGCTAAGAATTAAAATTCTATGATAACTTTTGTTTAAATTACTAGCATGAAAATCATTTTTATTTAGTTCTGGATAAAGTAGTTTCTTTTAGATCACATTATAAATAGGTGAAACAAACATCACAAGGGGCAGATAGCGCTCAGCCCAGACTGCATGCCAGCGTAGACTGTAAAAACATTCACTGTTGCTTGTACTTTTGATCTTTCATTTAAATATTATTTAGTACTTGGGGAGGGAGATGACATCTTCTTAGATAAAAATATCTTTCTCAAATCTATATGCACCAGAATTGTTGGCTCCACTTCATTTAATCCTTTGTGTAGCCTCTTATATTGTCTAATGGGACTGGAGAACAAATTGCAAATGATCTTAGACTATTCCTCCAGATCCTTCAGATTCCAAGGTCCAAGTTTGAGTCTCCTCCGATGGAGTCCTCCACTGCACAGTTTTTCTTTGAGGTTTAGGTTAGGGGATTGGGTCACAACAAAATTCTGATTCTTTGGTCTTTGTTGATCCTTGTTCCTTTTTCTGATTGTAGTTTCTGAGACATTCCGATCCTAAAACCTAATTAATGTCTGCATTTCCTTTCAGATTATTTACCTCCGGGTCTATGTTCCCTCCTGCATGTGAGATCAGTATAGATATATATCCTCTTTCATAATCTCTGCACTGATAATAGACATGGGGATTATGAGTTGTTAACCTATTTTCTTCTATTGATTTCATTTTGTTATTGCTGGTGATTGTAACAGACATATTGACAACCCCAAGGACAGTTATTCCCAAAATTCTTATCATGTGTCCCCAACGTCACAGCCACACTCTGGATGTGATAATCTCAACATATCAGCCCCTGTTAAAGGCACAATGTCAGATCATCATTGTGTATTCTTTGAAATGTGCACCTCACTAGCCACCAAATCAGATACGTTGGCCATAAGTAAAGGTTTGTACATGAACGCTCAGCTGCACTATATATTAGCAAAATGCATTCTGCATTATACAAACCCTCTGATACTGTTAATGCACTTCTGAACTGCTTGAACTCAAGAACTGTTATTGTTAGGGACGAGCCTGCACCAAGTAAAGATTATAAACCATGCCATCCAAACAAGTAATGAGTTTGTAAAATCCAGAGTGTCAGTTATCTATAGCCACTAACAGGCCTCTGTTCTCTCCATCACAAGTAAAAATATCATGGTTAAAATGTCCCAGTTTAGTGCTGTTGTTTTCTGATATTTGCACTTCTGTAATCTAGCATGGCCACATCACAGTGATCACAGTCACTTTAAATAGGATCCATAGGACAATCCCAGGCCTGTAATCCAAATAAGACGAACCCAGCCAAACATACATTCCCTTTGAGTTTAATGTACCATGGCCTGCTATACCTAGCTTTATTCCTCTGACTTCTCCTTATTTGCTTTGCCCAAGCAAACAGTTTGTAGTCACGTGTCACACGTCCTGGTGTCACTCCACCTCCAGCCCTACCGCACCATCTGCAGGAACTGTGAGAGGATGTTCAAGCTGCATGGGATGGATTATTACAGGACACCATTAGGAACCTCTACAGCTCCATACCGAGACGTCTGGCGTGTTGGGTTAGCGAACACGGCGGCCCGACGCCATACTGAGAGACAGACTTCTGTATGTGTAGCTCAATAAATATTGATCATATCAGTCTAGGTCACCTTTATCTTCGGTCTACCAAACACTCTTGGAGTAGGAAGCATGTGCTGCATTTCAGACAGAGTCACAGTATTTCTGAATTCTGTTTTAAATCTAATTCTGAATTCTTATTTACTGTGTAAATGACATACGTGACAGAATCTAGAATTACATTTTAACTCACTGCAAATGTTTTCAAGCTTAGCTCATGGCTTTGTCTGCAGAGATTTGTGCTTTTTTTGGAGGTGTGCTATTGAATATGACGTAAACATAGATCAGTTATAAATGTGTTTGATGTCCTGAAATTCTGCATTGAAGGGTTTTGTCCAGGTGCAGAAGGTATTGTATTAAAGCACCGTAAATCAGTAATGAATATCCTGCACTGGTTTCATATGTGTTAATTAGTTTAATAGTGATTGTCATTTGCTGTCTGTTTATTCTGTATGTGACCAATTTTCTTTTAACATCATGTAGTGTTATGAATTGTTTGAAGTCTCAATAACTATTCTTTGTTTTATTTAAGACCAGTCTCCTCCTGACATGACTTCTGTGGAGTCCCTTGACAATGCAACATTCATTCGCCCCTCTGGATTTTACATCAGTGGATTGTACAACATGCCATATTCAAAGTATTACTATATGTTTCTGTGTTTTGTATATGCTGTGACTGTTTTAGGGAACTCTTGTATAATGGGTACTATATACCTGGCCCGTACTCTACACACAGCTAAGTACATAGCTGTCTTTAACTTGGCTTTTTCTGATCTGTGTGGAAGTTCTGCTCTCATTCCGAAGTATGCAGAGATGTATCTGACTGAGAACCAGTACATACCTTATGAAGACTGTCTGACAAGCTTTTTTTTTATTTTTCTCTTTATGAGCCTGCAGTCCTTTACACTGCTTGCTCTGTGCTTTGACAGAGTAGTTGCTATATGTTTCCCTCTGAGGTATCATGCTATTGTCACCAAATCCACAATGACTCTGATCCTCGGTATGATGTGGCTTTTTGCTGCGCTTATTATTACATTGATGGTTTTTCTCATTACCAGACTGTCCTTCTGTAAATCTGTCATAGTTGACAGTTATTTCTGTGATCACGGCCCTGTCATCAAACTGGCCTGTAATGATAATACTCCTAATTACATGATGGCTGATACCTATATTTGTCTTGTTCTGGGCATTCCATTGACACTTATAGCTTTCTCATATGTTTGCATTGGTGTTGCATTGCTTAAGATCTCAAAGGGTGCTGAGCGAATGAAAGCTATGAAGACCTGCACTTCTCACCTGATATTAGTGGGGATGTTTTATCTACCCATTTTTAGCGTTTATATGTCTACTATCACAACAACAGTACATCCAAATACTAGAATATTCAACTCAGTTCTAGCACAAGCAATTCCCCCTATGTTAAACCCCATCATATACACTCTGAAGACAGAGGAGGTACTGCAGTCTATTAAAGTACTGTACAAACGAAACAAGGTGAATTTTGCGATGTAAGTTCCAATGAAGAGCACTGCAATCATTTTAAATCATATTGTACTTGTAGTTTGGCTATCTGACATAAAGCACCAAATTACCCACTTATTTTTCTAGTCGAGTTTTAATGCATCATTTCAGGCTGCCATATAAATGACTTTTTTATTCTTATTATTTAAGTTCTAGTTTAATATACTAGAAATACATTATTTGGTTAGTAGCTATACACTAAATAATGTTTCAATACAGTTTAAATACCTAGATAAATTATATAAAATTTTCTACAAGTTTTATAGCCCCTTGACTATTCTCTAACTTTAACTTAATCAATGTGATTAAATAAAACTACAAAAATTAACAAAAGTAATTCAGCTGTGTGTACATTCACATTCTATCTCTTCTCCCTTAACCACAGACACTGGATGTTTGTATTAAAGTATTCTTTTCTTTGAATGTGTCTGTTTAGATGTTGACATCAACATTAATGATTTAAAGAACCCATAGTATGAATATTTATTTACATTTTATTTTTATTATAAGACTATAAAACAGAGTTTAGCCCAGACTGCTGTGAATGAGATATAGACATGACTGGGCACCTTTCTTCTGCCAAACACTGCTGAAGTAGACAGTATGAACTAAATTGCAGGCACAGCTGCATTTTTAAAATTAATTTCTAAGACATTCCAGTTTAGCAACACCTGTGAGTGTACACATTTGACTAGAATAGTGTGCTTTTAAGATAAACACAGGACAGCTATAAAATTTCTGCTAAAATACTTTTATAAATGTTTTTACAAACGTTTCATTAAATTGCATTCCACTGATACTAACATCTTCCTATGTGTGTATTGGTTTTGCACTGTGTAGAATCTCAAATGGTACGGAAAATACCAATACTATGAAGACCTGCATATTTCACCTCATATTAGTGTCCATATTTTATCTCTCTGTCATGAGTGTTTATATTACTGCCCTTCCAACATACAACCATCTAAATACTATCAGTAATCAGTGGTGTGCAAAACCAATTAAAAATGAAACACTGTGAGACACTGTACAAAATGTATACACACAGAATGCAGTAAAGTGCATATCATAAATCTTAAATGTAATTGAAAATAATACAAAAACAACATAACAAATATTAAAACTTGAAAATAATATTGATCATATTGATTGAAAAATATATTCCTGTATTGAGTTTGGTGCCTGCAACATGTTTCAGAGTAATGGGGACAGGAGCTACAAAAAACTGGAAAAGGTATTCTCCTCAGTTGACCAAAAATAAGGACAGACTGCCATCCAAAGTATTTTTCATGTGCTGATCCTGCAAGGAGAAAAAAAAGGAATTGGACAGCAGCCATATAATATATAATGTATTTATTTGACTCACAAATAATACATGAACATCTCGGCATTTTGGCTTTCGTTAGCATGCTTATATACCATGACTTCTTGTAAAAAGTCATCTTTCTACAAGAGGAAACTGGAGGAATCAGCGTCTGACCCTCGCAAACTCTTCAGCATCTTCTCCTCTCTCCTCAACCCTCCCTCTCCCCCTCCTCCCTCTTTCCTCACCCCGGAGGACTTTGTCACTTTCTTTGAAGAGAAAGTGAATAAAATCCGCCAGTCGTTTTCCCCTGTCCCCGCTCCTCCTTCCATCAGTCCTCATCCTCTTGCCACAAACTCCTTAACCTGTTTTGCTTCTCTTTCTTCAGATGAAATCCTACAGCTACTGGAATCCAGCAACCCCTGCCCACTGGATCCCATCCCATCCCCACTGCTCCGGTCAATCTCCCTGGAACTGCTACCCTTCATCTCCTCCCTTATAAACTCTTCCCTGTCTTCAGGGTATGTTCCACAGGCCTTCAAGACTGCCAGAGTGGTTCCCATCCTGAAGAAACCCTCACTGGACTCCTCTGACGTCAGCAGTTACAGACCGGTATCACTTCTTTCTTTTCTCTCCAAAATTCTTGAACGTGCTGTCTATAATCAACTCTCCTTCTTTCTCTCCCAGAACCAGCTTCAGGACATCAACCAGTCTGGCTTCAAACCTGCCCATTCCACGGAAACTGCTCTCATCGCAGTAACTGAGAGGCTTCAGACAGCGAGAACAGCCAAATTGTCCTCAGTTCTGATTCTACTCGACCTGTCTGCGGCCTTCGACACGGTGAACCACAAGATCCTCCTGTCGATCCTCACCGATCTCGGAATCACCGGCACTGCATGGAAGTGGTTTGAGTCCTACCTGGAGGACCGCCACTATCAGGTAACATGGAATGGGTCCACGTCTGCTCCATGTAGGTTCTTCACCGGTGTCCCTCAAGGCTCGGTGTTTGGTCTTCTTCTCTTTTCTCTTTCTCTTGGCAAAGTAATTACTTCTCACGGCTTTTCTTATCACTGCTATGCTGATGATATGCAACTCATACTTTCCTTCCCATCATCTGATACACAGATCTGCAACCTCATCTCAGCATGCCTGACCGACATCAGCTCATGGATGACAGCTCACCACCTTAAGCTCAATCCCACCAAGACTGAGCTGCTGTTCATCCCGAGCACTACAGGTCCTCACTGTGATCTTGCTATCTCATTCGGGAACTCGTTGATCGCCCCGACTGAGGATGCAAGAAGTCTTGGAGTGATTCTGGATGGCCAGTTATCGTTCTCAGCTCATATAGCAAACCTGACTCGGTCATGCAGATTCCTCCTCTACAACATCCGGAGGATTCGACCCTTCCTCTCTCAGGAAGCCACCCAGCTGCTCGTCCAGCCTCTGGTCATTTCAAGGCTAGACTATTGCAACTCGCTCCTGGCTGGTCTTCCTCTGCGGGCCATCAGGCCCTTGGAACTTGTCCAGAACGCTGCAGCCCGTCTCATCTTTAACCTTCCGAAGTTCAGCCACGTCACTCCACTGCTGCGCTCCCTTCATTGGCTTCCTGTTGTTGCCCGCATCAGGTTTAAAACTCTGATGCTGGCCTACAAAGCCAAGAATGGACCAGCGCCTCCCTACCTTATGGTGATGGTGAAGAGTTGAGCTGTACCTCGAGCCCTTCACGCTTCAAGTACAGCTCGTGAGCTCTAGCAGATGTGTAAATTGTGTGTAGCGTGTGGCAATTTTATAACCTTTTTGTATTGCACTTATAATGTCCTTCGTCAATGTATATTGTTTTGCACTTATAATGACCTTTCTCTAGGTACCAGCACTGACCCCTTGTTCGGGCAGTGTCTGAGCTCATGGTGAGTTTTAGGCTCTAAACTTCCTGTACTAACTAGAATATTATCCAACAGAACACTAAGCACGGTTGTAAGTCGCTCTGGATAAGAGCGTCTGCTAAATGCCTTAAATGTAAATGTAAATGTAAATGTATACCAGATGTATACCACCCCCTTAGTGACATCATCAAAAAGTCACAGGCATAATTTGTCATCCTCCAAAGTTACTTACAAAAATATACAGAAATATGTTGTGAACATTAATGCACAAGCCGGAATTAAAATGAGGACTCCCCTATAGTTAAACTCTTACAATGCAGCACATGATGCCAGTTCATTACACCTCGTCTGTAACGTGAGCAGCATCTCCTGCAAAGAAAGGCTTAGTACAACTTTAGATTAAATGCAGTAAATCCAGGGGTTGTAATTAAACTTTCTTTTGTTTCTTGTGATAAAATACAATAGACATTTATGGTATGTTAGGTCATTTTTAATTAAATCTAAAATATAAGCAATTTGCATTTCATTTTGTATTAGGCCTGCTTCATTTACATTTTACACAGCATCTCAGCTTTACTGAAAACAGGGTTATACTTTAAGCACTGACGTTTAATGTTAATAGCAGACATTTAATAGGTTGCATATCAACATCATGTAAACATGATTTTTTACAGTAAAAGTGTTTTAAGGTATGTACACATTATTAAAGTTACAAAATGTAGCACTTACTCCTTACAGTCCATATATATTCAACCCTGGCTGCAATAAACAAACAAATAAATAAATAAATAAAGTTGTAGTGTCAAACCAATGCATTTACATCTCACCTTAAATACAATTGGTGACGTATTTAACATGGTGTTAATTATACCCCTCTCTTTTCAGTACTTTGACGAGTTCTCTGGCATTGTGTTTTTTCTTTTCCTGTTCCTGTACCTCTGCTTGTGTTTTCTTTGTAATGTTTACAGTTCCTTCGTTTTCTTAAGCCGTTCGTAGTTTCTTGTTCATATTGCTTTTTCATGTGAGTTGTGTTTTTTCATGGATAACATTTTACCTAGGTCACTCTTGATGCTTTTTTGGCAAACTCCAGACCTGCTTTGATGTGTTTCGTGTGTAACCTGTTATCCCTTTTTCCCCAAGGTGGAATCGGTTATGTTCCAGTTCATGCACCTATCTTTTAACAGTTAAGATAAGATGCCTTTATTGCCATTGCACAGTTTACAACGAAATTCAGCAGCAATCCAACTTTACACACAAAATAATTAAACATAGGGCTAAAATATACAAAGTGCAGAATTAAGAGATATTTAAATATGATAAATTACTATAAAAACTGTAAATTCTAATGAGACAATAGACAACAGACAGGTTAGGTAGCAGTTAGTTACTGCACATTCCTTGGATAGACTATGGAGTTATATAATTATTACACATCAAGAGTTGAATTTATTTTTTTTGCATAGAAGAATATATATATTGCACAGTTCTGCCCATCATAAGAGACATAGCCATATCAGCAAAAACAGGAAACAGAAATAGCTGTTAAAACCAGAGAAGATAAACACAAAAGACACCTGGCTCAGAAGACAAAGAGAGTATGCAAGTAGACAGGGACAAGAAAGGGGTAAAAGTAACATCCTAATGAGCCCTGGATCGGCTGTAGGGTTGTGACAGGGGAGGAGAGTGGCTGAAGTGAGGATAGAGTATAGCCATGTGCAGTATTGTGTATGCCCAGGAAGGGTTAGCATGTGATAATGTCTATAGAGATTTGTTTATTTTGGTGTTTCCCCTTTTTGGAGGTGTGCTTTCAAGGATTATGTAAACATGGCTCAGTTATAAATGTGTTCAGTATCTCCTGAAAATCAGATTCGGAGGTTTTTATTCTGCTGGTAAAGGTATGGTGTCAAACGTTGTCATCAGTTTAACATCTTGTACTTGTTCATACGTGTTGGTTGGTTAGAGAGTCTCATTTGCTATTGATTTATTGTGTATGATGTGCATTCCCTAAATCATCATTTTTTGCATATGTTTAGAAGATGCCTTGCGTGTTGAAGCTTGAAAATTCTATAATTATTATTTCTTTTATTTACAACCAGTTTCCTGACATGACATCCGAATCCCCTGACAATGCTACAGTTATTCACCCCCCAGCATTTTACATCAGTGGACTGTACAACATGCAGTATGCAAAGTATTACTATATGTTTCTGTGTTTTGTATATGCTGTGACTGTTTTAGGGAACTCTTTTATAATGGGTACTATATACCTGGCCCGTACTCTACACACAGCTAAGTACATAGCTGTCTTTAACTTGGCTTTTTCTGATCTGTGTGGAAGTTCTGCTCTCATTCCGAAGTATGCAGAGATGTTTCTGACTGAAAACCAGTATATACCTTATGAAGACTGTCTGACGAGCATGTTCTTTATTTTTCTGTTTATGATCATGCAGTCCTACAGTCTGCTTGCTCTGTGCTTTGACAGAGTAGTTGCTATATGTTTCCCTCTGAGGTATCATGCTATTGTCACCAAATCCACAATGACTCTGATCCTCAGTGTGATGTGGGTTATCGCTGGGATTATTATTGGTGTTTCTGTAGCTCTGGTTACCAGACTGTCCTTCTGTAGATCTACTACAGTTGGAAGTTATTTCTGTGATCATGGCCCCATATTCAGACTGGCCTGTAATGATAATACTCCGAGTTACATAATGGTCTATGTCTACATTACTGTTGTGCTTTGTATTCCATTGGTACTGATAGCTGTGTCATATGTGTGTATTGGTGTCGCATTGCTTAAGATCTCACATAGTATTGAGAGAATGAAAGCTATGAAGACCTGCACCTCCCACCTGATATTAGTGGGCATATTTTATCTACCAATCATTAGCGTTTATATTACTGCTCTTGTAACGTACATACATCCGAACACTAGAATAATCAACTCTGCTCTAACACAAGCAATTCCACCCATGTTAAACCCCATTATATACACTCTGAAAACAGAGGAGGTACTGCAGTCTGTAAAGGTGTTGTATAAAAGAATTAAAATTAATTTTGCAGTAGAAGGTCCTGAAAAAAGCATTGAATTAAATGCGATGAATTAAAATGACATGTAAATGTAACTGAAATTGCGTTCTCTTGCATAACTAAGTTCAAAGATTTGAATGCCATTCCTCAGGTTTATTTTATAATGTATTATTATTGTTATTACAGTAGGTCCATGACTGTTTCATGATAGTTTCAGGTACTGCAAGTCAACAGTTAAGTTATAAATAATAAATAAATGTGTAAAGAAATATTTATAAAAACCAAAGTTGGTTGAACTCTCATGGCTGTTCTTTGTGTTTGAGAAGCCATCATATATTTATTAATATAAAAAGACAAAACATGAACACAAAAGGAGCAGCCAAGGCAAGAAACACATAAAAAATAATAAAAATAAACAATATTTTTTTCTAGTTTAATCTAGATCCCCTTGTTTAATGAAAGACACCTGCTGATAGCAAACAATATATATTTTATTTCTTTCTACCTAAATCATATACATTTGATGCTTGTAACATATAGTTTATTCAAGGAACATATTCTTTACTTTGAGCATTAAGATAAAATAAGATAATCCTTTATTGATCCCACAGTCAGCACAGAGGAAAGGACAGATGTGTCAGGAAATATACAAATAATAAATAAGATCTATATGCATAAAGTATAGAGAAAAAATATAAATAAAATACTACAAATTTTATCCAGAAGACAGGATTATGCTATGCAGTTTTAGTGCAATACAGATAGATTATTGAGTTTCATTGCACATAGTAGAATAGACTACTTGCTTAAAGCTATGTCCTTAAGCAACAACTTAAAGGAATCATGTCATTAATTTATTATAATTTTGTAATAAAATCACTCTGTACAATACATATATGCAAACAAAGCCTTAAACACTGTTTCTGATGTCACAAAAACCAAAGCTTTGACATATCTGCATATTTGCTTACAGCAGGTAAGCCATAGCTGTTTACGCTTTACCAAAAGTAACCACAAAAGTCAGTTTATTGCTATTTCTTCTTTCATTTTATATCACCATTTAGTAGAAAGAGGAACAAAATGTAGTTTGTCCACAGCAGAAATAATATTAGTGTGTAGTTTTATCAGGCACTGATAATTTTTATCATAAAATCACATGAATCAAGTGAAATATAATATATTTATATAGTCGTTTTTACAACTGATGTCTCAAAGCAGTTTTACAGAAATTTTGTAGTAATAATTAATTTGTTAGGGTCTGATGGAAATCAAAAATCGAAGTTAGAGAACAGGCAGGAATTTCAAAAACCAAAAAGACAACAAGAGATAGAAAGGCTCGGAACGCACTGGCAAAACGCCATTCTATTTCAATATATTTAATGAGACATTCTAACAGAGCAAATCATATAGGAAGTAACAGTTGCGAGCTAATCAGAATTCGGGTGAGGCCCATCTGGGCTTGGCTGCCTGCTGCAAGCAGGAAGTCACATGATCGCCGGAGGAATTCTGGGGATTGGAGTTTGTGAGTATGTTAACCTGTGAGGAGCAGGATGGACGAGGAATTCCTTTTCCAGGATTCAGAGTGGACCCCGGAAGGGAGCATACAGGAGCTAGATAACCTCCTCTGAGGTCTCCCCCTGGGACGAGGAGCTGGCTTCTCCAGATTGCGACTGTGCAAATCCGCCAACAGCCCCGGATCAAGTACATTCTTAGCTGAAAGCCAACAGTGCTCCTCAGGTCCAAAACCCTCCCAGTCAATGAGATATTGCAGGGACCCCTCCCTTCTTCTGGAGTCCAGCAGTGATGTCATTGATCATTCTATTTTTCTTGAACAGACCAATATGTTTGGGTTGCAGTTTTCTGCAACTCTTCCCAAACTGAAGGTCCAGGTAAACAGCCCCACTAACTCTCCAGGCTCGATCAGCCTGTTCCTTATTCTTCCACAATTCAGCCTTAATGTGACCACGAGTATATTCCCAGACCTCTTCAGTCCGTCTCATCCAGTCATCCACAGCTGGGCAATCTGAACTAGGAGCAGTTCAAGGAGCAAGACGGGTTGATAACCTAGAAAACACTGGTAAGGAGTCAAGTACGTGGTGGAGCTGATCAAAGAATTCTGAGCTATCTCCCAAATCAAAAAACAAGACCAGTCAGCGGGGCTGTTGTGGGAATAGATATGAAAACATTTTCCTGGTTCCTGCTTCCTGGTTAACTCACTCACATTACCCATTCGACTGTGGGTGATATCCAGGATATCCATAAACCTCCTGGCGGGCAGGGCTTTGGAAGTTTTGCACTGAGTACATACAGAACTTGAAGAAATAAATCTTTGGACATCCTGATTAAGGGTCTCCCACCAGCAACGGTTAAACAGCAGTTGTTGTGTGGATGACCTGATGTCAAAGAGGAATGAGGCCAGGTATTTAATCTATCCCGGAACGACTCTGGATCATAAGTCCTTTGGACAGGACACTGGCTGGGCACAGATACATCCTTCAGGGCTCCCTCAATCTCCTCATCAATCTCCCATCTAATAGAGGTGATTTTGACTGACGAAGGAAGGATGGGTTCAAGTTCGAGTCTCTCCCCAGACTCACCTCCGTATGTTCTTTTAAACAATCAGACTTTTAAATAACAGTAACTGAACTGTTTTTGTTCTTGTCTTGTTCCATGTGGCACCCTAATTTTGGAAAAAAAATAATTTCATTTCGCTGTGTACTTGTACAGAGCTGTAATGGCAATAAAAGTCACTTGACTTGACTCTAGACAAGGCATCAGCCCTGGTGTTAAAGGAACTAGAGCGAAAGGAGATACTGAAACTAAATCGGGAGAAAAACAAAGACCACCGTGCTTGTCTGGGGTCAAGCGTTTGACTGTGTACAAATATTCAAGATTCTTGTGGTCTGTGTGTACCAGGAAAGGATCCAGGGCCCCCTCCAGCCAGTGCTTCTATTCCTCCGGCTAAATTATCTGTTAATTTTCCCAATACCATAATTACGTTCCGCCGAGGTAAGCTTGTGGAAATAAAATGCCACAGGATGTAGCTTAGGGGGTTTACCTCCAAGCAGGAGAGAACAGCCCCAACACCACAAAAGAAGAACAAAGAAGAGCCCAGAAGCAACAGACACAGTACAACAGGGGAGGTAGAAGAGCGTATAAAGCCCTGAGCCAAGGCCTCCTCCACGTACTCCTCCATGGCTCTCTCCTCCTCTTGGGTCAAAGGATAAATACGAGATTTGGGAAGAGTATCATCTTTAATAAGCTCAATGGCAAAATCGTAGGGATGATGTGGGGGCAATTTGGTGCAGTTCTTTTTATTAAACACTAACATTAAATTCATGGGGTACCAGATTCTCTCACCAATTCTCAGGACAAGAAGTGGACCTTATAGCTATGGTGGGTTTTTGGAGACACTGCTCCTGATAAACGCCATGGTAAACCTAAAACCACAGAAAAGTCAGAAAAGTCAATGGCAAAAAAAAATTATGTTCTCTGAATGTAGACTGCTGGGGAACGGGCTGGGGAATCTGCAAATGGATGGGTAGAGTCAGGTGGGAGATAGGGTTGATGTCCACAGGTTCTCCATCCAGGGCAGCAACTTTGCGAGGGCACTCTAGGGGCTCCACAAGTATCTGGAGTTGCTCAACCACTCAAGAGTTGATGAAATTTCCTTCAGCCCTGGAATCAATCAACGCTGAAACAATAAGAAAGATTCTGGCAGTGCAAGATCACAGGAATGAGAAAAGACTGTGCTGTGTCTGAAACTGTGTGAAGGCTTCATGAAGTTCACACAGAGCAGTGCCCCTGTTCACCTGTGGTGGAATGTAGATGGTGCTAACATTGACTGAAGGAAAAGGAGAAAGGGTTAGGGTTAAAACTGAAACTTGAGGGCAAGCAGCTCCAGGTTGTCTGTGCAGGATGTATTGTGGCACACAACATGGTCTATAGAGAACTGTGGAAGTTTTTTTTTCTTAGTTTTTTTTTTTTTTTTAATAGAGGTGTGCCTTGAGGATGACGTAAACATAGGTTCAGTTATAAATGTTTGTTCTGTCCTGAAATTCTGCAGTTGAAGGTAGAAGCAGTTGAAACAGAAGGTATTGTATCAAACCTGAACCAGTTCATACTCCTATTTCAAATGTGATGATGGGTTTGTTATTTACTATTATATATTAATTTACTGTGTATGTTATACGTATTCTTAAACATTGTGATAATTTGTCGTGTGATGAACTGTTTAAAAGTATTTTAACTGATTTTTACAGTTTATTTTAGACCAGTCTCCAGACATGACTTCCATGGTGTCCCTTGACAATGCAACAATTATTCACCCCCCAGCATTTTACATCAGTGGACTGTACAACATGCCGTATTCAAAGTATTACTATATGTTTCTGTGTTTTGTATATGCTGTAACTGTTTTAGGGAACTCTTGTATAATGGGTACTATATACCTGGCCCGTACTCTACACACAGCTAAGTACATAGCTGTCTTTAACTTGGCTTTTTCTGATCTGTGTGGAAGTTCTGCTCTCATTCCGAAGTATGCGGAGATGTTTCTGACTGAGAGCCAGTACATACCTTATGAAAACTGTCTGACGAGCATGTTCTTTGTTTTTCTGTTTATGACCATGCAGTCCTATAGTCTGCTTGCTCTGTGCTTTGACAGAGTGATCGCTATATGCTTCCCTCTGAGGTATCATGCTATTGTCACCAAATCCACAATGACCCTGATCCTCGGTGTTCTGTGGCTTCTTGCTGTGACTATCATTACCTTAATGGCTTCTCTCCTTACCAGACTGTCCTTCTGTAGATCTACCACTATAGCTAGTTATTTCTGTGATCATGGGCCCATCTTCAGACTGGCCTGTAATGATAGTTCTTTGAATTACTTGATGGCCAGTGTCTATACTGCCCTTGTGCTGAGCATTCCATTAGCACTGATAGCTTTTTCATATGTTTGTATTGGTGTCGCATTGCTTAAGATCTCACAGGGTGCTGAGAGAATGAAAGCTATGAAGACCTGCACTTCCCACCTGATATTAGTGGCCATGTTTTATCTACCAATCTTTAGCATTTATATGACTGCTATTGCTACATACCTAGATCCAAACACTAGAATAATCAACTCAGTTCTAGCACAAACAATTCCACCCATGTTAAACCCCATCATATACACTCTGAAGACGGAGGAGGTACTGCAGGCCATCAAAGCACTCTATAAACAAATGAAGGTAAACCTTGCAATAGAAGATCCTGTAAAATCTGTTATAAGGAATTAAAATGATACATTAACTACAGTTTGATCTATTGACAAAGAATTTTTACAGAATTGAAAAGCTCAATTCTGGTATTGTTGTTACTTTTGTATTATAAACAAAATTGTTAGATGATTGTACCGTAAGGCACTATAAGCAATGTAGTGTTCTTTTTAGCTTGCAAGTAGACATCTAATATGATACATTTAAATTTAATTATTTTATTTAATATGTAATATTTAAAATGTTTAGACACTTCTGTTATTCCCAAAAAATACAGTATATTTTTATTCAAAGTATATTAAAGCTCTGTAGTTTTTTTAATTCTTTTTTTATTCTTATTCTCTTTTTTAAATTTTTAATACACAAAGTTTTTTCTAGTACAAACAAATATATTACAAGTACATTTACATTTTGCCATGGGTACAATATTCCCCTCTTGATGGAAGAAAAAAACCCAGAATATACAAAATATAACGCACTCACACAAACACACAACAAAACAGCAGTTCTCAGAGGCCTCAGTAAGTCATCTTTACACCATATCTACATAGTTTGCTTCACGAGTCAGTTGAAAGTTATTGAAATTGTCAAAGAATGGTTCCCATATAGTATAAAATATACTGGTATTTTACTGTTTTTACCTCTCAGTAAAAATCTGAGTTTTTCCAACTGAAGGTGATTATCAATCTCCTTCATCAGAGCTGACATGGTTGGTGGCTTTTGATGTTTCCAGTTCAGTAATATCAGTCTGTGTGCTAGCAGTGTAACAAATGTAATTACCCTGTGCTGATTATTTGCCCCTCTGCAATGCTGACTATCCTCAAATTCTGCCTTCAGCTTCGATTTTGTTCTCCTATGTTCTCCTCTATTCTTTTGCCATTTTTTCTTGAACCTGTCCCATTGTTGCGAGGGGGTCAGTCGTGTTTGCGGCCTTTGTAAAGCAGTTAGTGTAAACTTTCATGTAACTACATCACCCACCAGCACTCCTCTATACAACTGCAGTGTTTTGAGGGAGAGAGATGGATTGGAGCTCTGTGTTTAGAACAGGGGATAGACGGTTCTCTTAGGAACCCCAATTAGGAGAACATTACTGTAATCAATTCTGCTGAATCAAAGAAATGACTTTCTCTGCATCGCTCTGAGACAGATAAGGCCGAAATACAGTATTTCTAAATGATAAAAAGGTATTTTACTGACTGAATTGATGTGCTGAGTTTTAGTTTTTTCTTCATGTAGTTGTAAAAGATTCTGTGACTTCACTGAGAAACACAAAATCTTTCTACCGAGGCTAGATTATCTGATGGAGTAGAGATGTAGAACTGCGTGTCAACAGTGTAGCTATGGAAGTTAACATCATGTTCCCTGATGACATCACCTAGATGGAACATGTACACAGAGAGGCCCAAAAACTACCCCCTGTGGTTTTTCACAAGAAATAGTATGTGTGTTTGATGGGTCGAGTGATTTCCCAGTGAAAACAGGAACAGTCTGTCTGTTATATTTGATTTATGAGCCACAGGATCAAAGGCTTTACTAAGGTCCCATAATACCAGAACAGAAGAATTCTGTACATTGACACTGAGCCCGGGGTCATTTACAACAAGAATTACTGCTGTTTCAGTACTATGGTTAGAAACAAAACCTGACTAAAACTTCTCAAAGTGCTCTTTGGACATTAGAGGCATGTCACTGCTTGAAAATAACTTTTTCTAAGACTTTACTGAGGAACGGAAGGCTTGAAATTGGTCTAAACTGATTTAGAACAGTTGGATCCACTTTACCCTTTTTTAATAGAGGCCTTACCAAGGCAGTCTTACCTGCATCTAGAGAAACACCTGTAGACAGAGAACTGTTTACAGTGGTTAAGACATTGTTCTGAACACAGTCAGACTCCGTCTTATAGAATGAAGCAGGAACAGAATAAAGATCACACGTGGATGAACCTAATGTGTTTATAGCAGCTGTAGATCCTGATAACTGATAATAGAGAAAGATGTTGCTACTGATGTAGGGGGCTTGTCAGGAAGGTTACTGGAACTTGTCCCAGTGGGCAGAGCTATGTTCTGTTTTATTCTGAATATGAGCTTAGTCTTAATAGGTTTCAGAAGATAGGTAAAAGACCCATTAGCAGGAACATTAGGGTTAATTAGTAGGTCTATGGTGGAGAAAAGGACTTTGGTATTAATCACACCAGAGAGTTATGGCCGACTGGACATGTTCAGAGCATTACTGTAGGCAGCTCTTTTTTTCTATTTTTCCTCTGTTTTACCACAGCTTCTCCTAAGTCAGAGTATTTTGTCTGGTGGTAGAATATCAGGAACTTCCTTTAATCTATCACATGAGGAGGCCAGAGCTGTATTTGGTCAATGTAACGTTTATAAAGTTGCTTTCAGCTGCTTTCTTTCTTATATCTGCACTGACCGCAGAGAATATACAGAAAGACGTCAGCTACGCAGAACACATTTGTATTTAAACCTTTAGTGATTAAATTGGTGTAGATTTGTCGACATGGTGCTTTAAACCAAATGTTTTTAGTAAGAGATCTAAACACTTTGCCATCTAATGGATTTTTAATATTGTGGTGTTGGAAAAGACGCAGCTGAGGCGGTGGGAAACATTGTAGCTCTTTTTATTGAAAGAAAAGAAGTGCTTCCCAAATGTGGGTGGAGCCAAAGAGGAAAACAGGACCCCTGAAGGATTGTTGAATGGCCACAACTGCGGCCAGGCCACTGATATCACAGGTAATCTCGTACACGGTATATAATTAACACACACACATTATCACCCCTTTAAGATCCCCAACAGCACTTGTTTACATAAACGACACACACATCACAGAATGAACTGGCAACGCCCAACACATGTTTATAAGTCCCGGAACAACCCAACACCGCCATATGCAAATCCAGCTCTTCTCATTGGCTGTCCTGACCTTGGCACATACCGACGTCATGCGGAGATGCGGAGAGCCTGCATGAGCCAGTCATTCGCCACAATATGTAAGTTAAATTAAAAAATTTTGTAGCTTTTGGACACAGTTGATGTTGCTTCTGCAGTTTCTGCAACAAAAGCTTAAACTTAGACAAACTTTGTCACTCAGTATACAACATCCAGTACCAAAACACTTTTAGAGACTAACAGGTGACTCTAAACCATGTGGAGTTGGTTATAAACCACTGGTTGTCCACTATAGTCAGCATTACAGCCCTATAGCCTTTAACATTTCCAACATTTCCATTTAGACGCTTGTTCGTCTCTTTCTTCAACTCACTCCATCAACGCCAAACAGTTTGATTGACAAGGACCCACAACAAGCACTCTCTGTGTGATAGACATACTCTCTGTCAGATGGTAAAAATGTTTCACATCTTGTACATTTGTTTATATTTTTGTAATTTAGTTTTCTAAAAACAATTTGTTTTGCACTTCTTGGCCACCATACCTACTGCATGAACAAATCCATTATTTTTACTAGCAGCTTCAAATAAAGTTGCTGTAGTATTTCCGTTTAGCCACATTTCTATCTAAAACATGAAATCAAGCTTATTCTCTTCAGTAGGATCTCAAATCAAATAAACTGTGTTGATGAACAAACATATTGTGACAAGCTGAGCTAAAATCAAGGCAAGGTTTAACAGATTTGTAATCAGTCACAGCAGACATAAGAGAAGGGCAAGACAGGTTCAGAGACAAGAAACAAATGAAACAGGTACCAAAACCAAACAATCCAACCAAAAAGGCAAAGACAAAAGAGCAAATCAGCAAAACAGAACAACATCAAAACCAGAGTAGCAAACAAGAGTGATAACAGAGAGAACCACTTGGTACGCACATGGGGGCAATACTTCACAATGGGTCAGTGGGAGAGAGGAGTATTTGTACAAACAAACTAAATTAACAACAGGTGAAATCAATACTCGAGTGATTCAGATCTGGAAAACGGGATTGGGAGATGGCAGACATGTGAGAGTGACATCATCAGGTGGTGGGTTATGGGAAATGGAGTCCGGGAGATTGGGGGTGAGAAGAGATCCAGCATAAGTACTTCATTCAGCCAATCAATCAATCAATCAATCAATCAATCAGTCAAACAATCAGCCTTTACTTTTACTCTGAAATACAGTACATTCTCCCTTCATAGACAGTAGAAGCTTTAGGATTACAGAGAACTGCTAAAAACCTGAGGCTTGTGTGTACCATTGTAAGCACTTCCCTGTCTGCAGTTGATACTACTTACCCATCCATCACTCCTATTAGGTCCAGTCATTTATGGTTCTGAATCTTCTCTATGTTTTCATACAAGATGACAAGCCTATGATGGCTTGGGTGTAATCCATCCCTGTGGTAGAGAGCCAGTTGCTAACTGGGACCTAAACTGGCTGAATATTAACAGCCTTGATGGACATTTATATTGTTTATTACAGAACACACCAGCAGAAATCAGTCAAACAATCCTGTAATAAGTTTACAGTAATGTTTTACTGTTCCCTCTATGCAATGACCTAAAGGCATATTAGAAGGCTTCTTAGCTTGGTGAGCAGGTGCTGGGCAGAGCTAGGGGTTCAGGAAAAACTTCAAGATGGCTGCGCGCTGTAGTGCAGAAGCTTCTCACATTCCCACGTGACCCAGCGTGTGAGTTACAGCTGAACCGAACTTTTTAAGATAAAGGACAGCTTTGCCACAAAAGCAGCAACTATGGACAATAGTTTCAGAGCTAAGCTGGGCAGACTACAACTTCTCCAGACACCGGCGAGGCAGGGCAGAGCGCAGCGGACAAAGGGCAAGAGAAAGCAGTGTGAACGAAGGCACAAGAGGGGAAAGTTAGGCGGAGTGCTAGCCAGGCTCAAGGCTAACACTGACCAACCCCCGATTCCATCTCTCTTCCTGTCCAACGTCCGCTCTCTGGACAACAAGCTGGACCTTCTGCGGCTGAGGATGAGTGTTTCTGGGGAGATGAGTAACTGCGCTGTGATCTGTCTCACGGAAACATGGCTAAAGACAGCATGCCGGACTCAGCCTTTCAGCTCGCCGGCGAGGGCCTCTTCCGAGCGGACCGCAACCGCAACCATCATTGCCGTTACATAGCACCGGAAGCTAAAGCTAACAACACACTGAAGGAGCTACATGACAACATCAGCTCGCTTCAGAACAAGCATCCGGAGGCGTTTTACGTGGTGGCGGGGGATTTTAACATGCCCCCCCCAGCATAAGACTCACCCCTCCACCTGGACACCAGCAGAAGTAAGGAGGACCCTCAGGAGGATCAACCCCCAGAAAAGTGCTGGTCCGGATAACATCCCCGGCAAGTACTAAGGGAGTGCACGGATCAGATCTCCGAGGTCCTGGGGGACATTTTCAACGTCTCCCTCATCCAGGCAGCTGTTCCCACCTGCCTGAAGACCGCCACCATCATCCCCAAGAGTTCCACAGTGACGGGTCTGGATGACTACCAGCCGATAGCTCTCACGCCGATAGTCACTAAATGCTTTGAAAGACTGGTTCTGACACACATCAAAGCCACCATCGATGTCACTGTGGATCCACACCAGTACGCCTACAGGAAGAACCGATCCACAGATGATGCCATTTCCTCTGTGGTCCACTCTGCCCTCACCCACCTGGAGCAGAAGGACTCTTATGTCCGTATGCTCTTTGTGGACTTCATGTGGTGGAGTTGTGGTCTCCAACTACAGGTACTTGGGTGTTCACCTGAGCAACAACCTCACCTGGAGCAACAACACTTCCAGCCTGGTCAGGAAGGCACATCAACGGCTCTACTACCTCAGGCGGTTGAGGCGAGCTGGGCTCGGGAGCCCGGTCCTCACCTCCTTCTACAGATGTGTGGTGGAGAGCGTCCTATGCTCCAGCATCAACGTGTGGCACGGAAGCTGCTCTGCTGCAGACAGGAAAGCTCTGCAGAGGGTGGTGAAGGCTGCTCAGAGGTCTGTCGGGACCCCACTCATCCAGCACACTCACTTTTCGTCCCGCTCCCCTCAGGCAGGAGGCTGCGGAGCATTAAGTGTAAAACGAACAGACTGAGGAACAGCTTCATTCCGGAAGCTGTAAGACTTTTAAACGCCGCTTAGTCAAAACCACTGCACTGATACTTTGAGGACTCTTTAAACACACTCTGCTGCTACCTTTTCCATTACCTGCTTATTCTCTCTATATGTTTTTATATATTTTTATATATTTATGTATATTTTATTTATTTAAGTACTGCTGTCTGGGTGTAACTGGGTCCTTGAGTACTACAATTTCATCCCACCCCATGTACCACATGTGATGTGAATGACAATAAAGTCTCCTTGAATCCTTGAAGGAAGGGACAGGGTTGTTGGCACCTGTCTTGCGCCATTGTGCCCTCTGCATTAGCCTCAATGCTTTTGAGCTCCTGAGTTCTGTGTTCCCTTTTTCTGGTGGATGCTTTGCCATTGAGATTCCATATTCTTGTTTTCTTTAATAGCAGTGTTACAAGCGTAATCCTGATAAATAACTAGCAAAAGTAATAATAAAAATGTCCATAATAATAATAATTAGTTCTTTAAATAGTTCATCTAATTGTTCTAAAATTAGCTCTGTTCAGTCTCTGCATATATCTCTGGCTTTTATTTTATTTTATTTTGTCCCATAGCTCTCTGCGCTGGGGGTCTGCTGGGAAAAAGGGGGTGGGTCAGAGAAGGAGGAGACGGGGAAAAGGAGAGTCTGAGAAGAAAGTTCTAGAGAGTGGTCTCGGTGGCGAACGGAGCAATTTACAGTGCTGCATTTGTGTTATTAGCTCAATATCACGATAAACTGTAAAGTCGCGGCTGTATGATAAGTGACATGACGGTAATGTTCTGTTATCACTTGTGTTTACTGCGTACAGAGATACGTTTAAGCCTTATTTAGGTACACGTTAGCCTAGCCGAGGATAGCACTGAGCCTCAGGGGATAGCTAGCCCTGGACATGTTTGGTTAGCAAAGTCAAGCTTTATCATGTCCGACCAGAGCTCAAGGCCTCACCTGTTCACCAGACACTCAGAATAACCGGTAAGCTAGCAGTTAGCCAGTCCGGCCAGCCGAACTTTCACCTGCACCGTGGGAGACTGGACTATTAGCCTAGCCACCCCAAGCTAACCCCCATCGCCTGAGCAGCCCTGCCTGCGCCGCTGCATTGAGAGAGAGAGACAGAGCTTTCAGCCCAGTGAGGTTCAGTCACTAACTGAGGTGGGATTTTTTTTTTTTAGTGTGTGTGTGTGTGTGTGTGTGTTTGTGTGTGAGTGTGTGTGTGTGTGTGTGTGAGAGTGTGTGTGAGTGTGTGTGTGTGTGTGAGTGTGTGTGTGTGTGTGAGTGTATGTGTGTGTGTGTGTTTGTGTGTGAGTGTGTGTGAGTGTGTTTGTGTGTGAGTGTATGTGTGTGTGTGTGAGTGTGTGTGTTTGTGTGTTTGTGTGTGAGTGTGTGTGTGTGTGTGTGTGTGTGTGTGTGTGAGTGTGTGTGTGTGTGTGTATGTGTGTGTTTGTGAGTGAGTGAGCGTGTGTTTGTGAGTGAGTGTGTGTTTGTGAGTGAGTGTGTGTGTGTGTGTGTGTTTGTGAGTGAATGTGTGTGTGTGAGTGAGTGTGAGTGTGTGTGTGAGTGTGTGTGTGTGTGTTTGTGTGTGAGTAAGTGTGTTTGTGAGTGAGTGTGTGTGTGTTTGTGTGTGTGTGTGTGTTTGTGAGTGAATGTGTGTGTGTGTGTGTGTGTGTTTATGAGTGAATGTGTGTGTGTTTGTGTGTGTCAGTGAGTGTGTGTGTGTGTGAGTGTGTGTGTGTTTATGAGTGAATGTGTGTGTGTGGGTGTTTGTGAGTGAGTGTGTGTGTGTCAGTGAGTGTGTGTGTGTGTGTGAGTGTGTGTGTGTTTATGAGTGAATGTGTGTGTGTGGGTGTTTGTGAGTGAGTGTGTGTGTGTGTGTGTGTGTGTGTGTGTGTGTGTGTGTGGGTGTTTGTGAGTGAGTGTGTGTGTGTGTGTGTGTGTGTGTGTGGGCCCACTACACAGGTTTAGAAGTGAAGTTTGTATTCCCAACCATTTGAGTACATTGTACTGAAGAGTTTAGATTTTCTGTACATATACGTTGAAAAGTTTGGTTTAATATAATTATTATATAAAAGGTTATTTTCATTTGGAGCTAAAAGTGTGTATTTTTATTGTGTTTCATTCAGTGAAAGAGGACTAGTGTAAATACAGCCCTTGTAGATATTGGAGGCACCGCCATTGTACTTTCTGTAAATCTGTAAAATTCATATTATTGGTAAAATTATATATTTTTTCTTTAACGTATCCAAGTGAACCCAGGGCGCTCTTATTGGTTATATCAGTCACGTGAGTAAAATCACTAATACCTTGTTTAGGAGCGCTACACAAGGAAAGCACAAAATACTGAGAGAAAGATTCAAGATTCAAGAGATTCAAGAGTTTTATTGTCATATACACAGCAAACAAGCAGTTACATTGTACAATGAAATTCTTACTTTGCAGTTCCTCCATTCCCGACAGTAATATATATATATATATATATATATATATATATATATATATATATATATATATATATATATATATATATATATATATATATATATATATATGTACACTAAGTAAAGAAAAACACTCAGTAAAGGAAGAGAGAGTACAGTACTGTATGGATGCAAGTAAAGTGAAGTGCATATGCCTGTGTAAAGTGCGCTGTGCAGGTACAAAAGTAAACAGTATGGAATAACAGTAGCAGCAGAATGTGTATTGCGCTCATATTAATGGGTGCATGTCAAAGTCAGAGTTCAGCCAGTTTCAGAGTGGAAGAGGGGGAGGTGTTCACAAGCCTGATGGAATTTTATGAAATTTATGAAATTTAGGAATTTGATGAGAGAATTTTTGCAATTATTGCAATACCTGCACCAGTGCAAGTCGGAGCATGTGAAAAGGGATGGTCTAACCAAAAAAGGTCTGCGAAATCTGTGGCAACACACCCTGGTCCCAAGGTATGAGTATTGTTTAGGATGAGAGGAGGGGTATGAGCGTCTGCTAAATGCCTTAAATGTAAATGAAAAGAGAAAGAGAAATTGACACTGCACAAACTGTGGCCCATTACGGATGATGATGGGCACCCACTTCACACCATCATCATGGACACAAGGAGCAAGTTCAGAGGCAGGTTACAGTCACAGAGCTGCTCCACAGACAGACCCAGGAGATCCTTTGTCCCAAGAGCCATCAGGCTCTTCAACTCTTCCCACTGGGGCCACAAGAGGAAGGAGGACAGATGAGGACTAAATTCTTTTGTTAAATCATAAATCATGGATTTATTAATCTGCACTATTACACTTTACTGTATATACTGTACATTTAAACTCTTGGACACTCCACTTTACTGAAATACCAGTACATGCACATGTTTATGTTAATTTAGTCATTATCTGCTGATATCTGCGCCCCTTCACGTTTATTTATTACTACTACACTGCCTTTTCTACAGGTCTAAAGTAATAACTATCTATCTATCTATCTATCTATATCCTGTATATATACACTGCTCAAAAAAATAAAGGGAACACTTAAATAATACATCCTAGATCTGAATGAATGAAATATTCTCATTGAATACTTTGTTCTGTACAAATTACAGTTGTGCCCTCACCGTTGAATCCTAAGTATACTGATAACCCAGTGTCAAAGTTCCCAACATGTTCGAATGTTCTTGTCCTACATGTTCCCCTGCTGCCTTTACACGACTTTAATCGACGGTCGGGGGTCGGTGCCCCCATGTGTCTGTCTGTCCGTGCACCTGCTCCAAGTGGTCCTCAACAAGTGCTGTGAATGGGTTTGCTTTATATGGTACCAGAAAGAATTGTAGCAATTGTAGCAATTGTGGCAAACACGATGTTGGCAAACACGCTCTATATGCTAAACAAAGAGGGGTGTTTAGCAGCTGGTTAAACAATCACAGTATTGTTGAGATATTTACGTTTAAGATCATTTTGTTTTAGAGCTGTAATTAATTTAATGTATTTTATTAACTTAAACAGTTAATCCAAAGCGTGCTGCATTATCAAATTAATCATTTTTAAAATATGCACCCCCTTTTAAATCACAAGATGGTACGCCCCTTCCCTACCCAATTGTTCCCGCCAGACGTTTTTTTGAAACACGACTTTTCTTCCACAATTCAACACCGCTGCAAATGGAGGCGTTGGATGACATTTCCACGGCAGCACTTAAAGGTAATAACATTTTCAGTTGGAATGTTGCATTAAATGAGTTTTGTGAGGCTGTAATTTAAGTTATCCAGAGTTTTAGATTTGTAACCGAATTATACCTTGCAGTTGATGACTACCTAGCAGGCTAGTTAATGCTAGCGAACCTAATTAGCTAGCTAGAAGATTTTTTGCTTCACTGTTTTCGCTTTTGATAACCAAATGTAACTCGATGTAATTTGTGTTACTGTAGTAATTAAGCAGTAATAAAAGTTGTGAGTGGTAAAACTGAGTTCTTTGATAACCTGATAACATTTTTAGGCAGCACACATTTGGGTTCCCAGCCGTTAGCTCTGTAGAATTGCCCAAGCCCTTGATTTAGGCTATGTCCTTTTTTTAAACATGTTTACATTCATCGAGGTTATCTGGTAATGGGAAAATTTTAATGTTACATGAGTCAGTGAATCTGAGTTATTTCTAAATATATGACATGCCAGAGTTTAGGGTCAAGCTAATTAAGATGTACAAAACTAAATGGAACAGAGCAAAAACCATAATTGTTTTTTTCCCGTTTCCATGTACTTTATCGATCATTCAATAAATATAATGTAAACCATCATTGTAATCATAGCTCTCTGAAGTTTAAGACAGTAACTTGAGGGAGCTTTTGTAATGTTTTTTCTATCCACATCCTAATCAAAAAACATGCGCTGTTCTAGTTTATCTGAACTAAGTTACCGCAATTCTTAGAATTGGAATTTTCAACCCTGCTCTTTTGCAACGTTCAGCTCTTTATCCTTATAATCCACCTGATCCAGCTCTAATTTGGCCCACAGCATGGCGCCCTGACCAAGGTACTGTTGAATTAGTGTTAGAAACAGTCAAATAGCTACAGCAAATAACCAATAAGAGTAATTTGTATTTAAATGTAAGGACAATGTTCTTTGAGTGTTGATTTGTCTACTTCCCAATTCTGTCTTGTTTAAATAAAAAGACTTAAGTAAGATGATTATGATGTTTCCTTTATTAGATGCTTCCTGAGGAAATAACCTGTAGTCAAAAGTAATAAATAACAATATATTTTAGTATTTCGCATGTCACAAATGTTGCAAAAATTGCAATAGAATCATATCATGGCTCATATTGTATCACTGCATTGTGCTGCTTGTAGTGAAAATTTAAGAAAAATGTAAACTCTGCTACTACTTTACATGCAGTAAAACCTTCACAATTAGGTGTACAGATAAAAAAGTGTGGGATATGTTGTCATGCAGAATTAAATAAAATAAACTTAAATAGCTATTTCTTCCATGTATAGTGAATCAAATATCTTATCATAAGATATTTACATTGTGAATAGCAAAAAGAGTAGAGTTTCTATAATTCCTAACCCAAACCATGGCTATTGTGTAAATCACTCCACTGCAGTTTAGGTTGTCTAGCTTGATTATTACATTTAGTGTCTTTTTTAACTAAACATTTTTGTGTACAGCTGCCAACGTCACTGAAGATCAGCTAGCAGACTTCTCTCGTGATTACATCAGAGATCTCTTACCAAGTCCTGAACATTTTTTCAGAAGGAAAGCCATATGGCTTGTGGCTCATCAAGAAGAGGTACATATTGTGTCCTTGTAATTGTTTATAGGTCAAGTAATGCACTTTACAAATATATGATACTATCTGTTTGCTTATGATAATATCTGTTTTTTTTTTCTTTATAGTGCTGTCACAGTTTTGACCGCAGCACCTCTAGATCCAAAGACACTGAGCCCAGGACTCCATGTTCCACTGGTCCCAGTACTTCCATCACTTCTAAACCAAGTCCATCCATCCTATTTAGTGATACATAAATATATATTTATTTTTTAGACTGAGAATGAGTATGTGTAAGGTAATTGCATACCAATTCTTGTACCATTAAGAGTAATCTGCTAGAGAGTTAAGTAGTTGTTAGTATAAATGAGTGAAATGTTAAAATATAGCTGACATGAAATAACATATTAGCTAGACTTTGGTAGCAAATGTCTACTTTTCATTTCTGCTTTGTTAGCCACTCGTTCTGGAAAAGTGGTTGTGACTGTGTTTGTATGTGTTTAAAAAAAAGAGGCTAAAATTGCGCAGTGTATGTCTTGCGGGAACAGATCAAGACAGGATGTTTAAGTGATTGAGTTGGCGTCAGCAGCAATGTACACTAAGCTTGTGTCATATGGTATCAGCTGGTAAGGGATGTTGGTATCACTGCATTGTTATCTTTCAGTAAAAGGAAATGAGCATCGTTTTGGGCTAATACTTTATACCAGTATTGGTATCAATGCATTCATAGTTCTACCTTTAGTAATTATTCTGGATTACTTCAAGTTAATCATAGAGCTGGGTGTGGGTTGGTGGTACGTGTCAGCATTATGTAAGGTACTGAACCATAAATTAAGAAATTTAAAAATATGTTTTAGGAAACAATTACTAGATAGCTGATGAAAAGACTCCAGAACGTGAGAACACCTCGGAAGTCCCGTTCCTCTGAAAAGAATACACCAAGTTCTGGAATAAAGACCCAAGCAGGGGTAAAAGGACGACAGCTTGAATTTGGATCTGGTTCAAAGGAAAGTCTGCACAGTATGTCGAGTGATGACTATGATGCAGATTCCAGTGGCTCCACTGTGCTTCTTAACAAGTCAACATTCAGGGCTAGCACATCAGAGAGCAGTGAGCAGGAGGAAGCCTGTAAGTGCCTTATTTGCTTTTATAATGAAATGTTTTAATGTCTTCTCTCATGTGGCTGCTATATGGGGAAAATCCATATTAGGGCTCTCCAATACTTGGTACTGTGGGTTATAATTACCATGAAGAGTGTTTTTATATTTGGTATAGTAGGTACTTTCTGTTATTTGTGTAGCTCTAAAAGTTATTTAACAAATATTCAGTTAACTGCAGGGAAGAAAAAAGGTATTTCACTGATTTACGCATTGTAAATATTTATTAAGTAACTAACAGGCAAACAGTATTGCAAAGAAAGTCATATTCAAGATAAAAAAAAAATAGTTTTTGGGATGTGGTTTTAAAGTGAACTAGCAGAGAAAATGTGATTGGTCTTTTCTGTTGAGAGATTGTATTTGATTTGGTCAGGACTAAAACTGACAAAGTACCAACATCAACCGTGCATCATTTACCTACGTTAAAGTGACTTACAGTTTTTATTGACATTTTGAAACAATAACATTTGTTTTGCTTCAGGTCAAAACATTCAGCTGGACAGTCCCTGTGAAGGCCAAGAACCCACTGCTTTAGAATTAAGTTCCCTGATTATCCTGTGGTGTGGAGGGTTTGTCATTAAAGACTTTTTATTTATTTACATGTGTCGCGTGTAAAAGAACTTCGAGGGTCGAGGCTAGTGAGTTAGCAGGCTGCACTCACATGGTGTAATGTATAGAGCTGCCATGTTAGTGCACTTGTGGTGTATTCAGGCCGTCTTGATGGCACACTTGTTGAAGTTAATAAAAAAATGAAAGCACAATTTTGATTTTCTGCTGCTTCTTTGAAAAGCAAATTTGGCTTATGAGTGTGAAGTGCATTATTTTGAGACTTGGATTACTAGCAGTGTACATCTTTGTCGTCCTTGACACTCTAGCTCCTCCTAAGACCAATCACTCCTCTCCCTGGTTTACTTTTGAGCTTCAGACTTTAAAAACGACTGCTGATGCCTTGAGCGCCTCTATAAAAAGACTGCCCTACATGTACATTCTCAAGCCTACTCAGATCACATGCTCAAATATAAAGCTGCATTAAATGTTGCTCACTCTGTCTACTACTCGCAAGTAAAAAATGGATCTGGCCATGATCCCAAATGACTTTTTCTACAGTCAGTAAATTGCTGCAACCTTCCAGTCTTGTGCTTTCGCCCTCCCCTGAAACATGTACTGCTTTTCTAGATTTTTCCAGGATAAAAATATTTCTATGAGTAAAGGATTTCCTAACTCTGTCTCCTCTGATTTTTCTACCTTACTTCCTAGCTCATGTAGCAGGTTACAATCCAACTTCTCTCCTGTTGGCCCTGAAGATATCTTTATTTTACCCCTTGGAAATATTATTTATTTTCACAGCCTCAATTTTCATTGTTATGGTGTTATTCAGATTTGGTGTTATTGTTATGGTGTTATTCAGATTTATCTCAAACATGCTAAATCTTTTCCACCTTCCTCACAGTTGCTCTGTATTCAGGAGTTAAACTGGTTGAATGCTAACCTTTTGAAGCTTTATGCTAAAAATACTGAGTTTATGATTGTTGGTACCAAGTCAGCTATCTCTGTTTGCTCAGACTGTGTGCTTCTTGGTAATAATAGCCCAGTAACACGTCCCCTTCTGTTATCTATACTGGCATTAACTCCTTTTCTGTTGACATTAAGCCCGTTCCACCTAAGGTGTGTCACCTGTTGTAAAGGTTTCCAGATCTTTTCTTTTATTGGATAACTTTACTAGTGTCTTTTTCACAATATACTCATATATCTCTGAATATGTAAAGTAACTAAATATTTGCTTGTTTGTCACCACGTGCTATGTGTCTATCATTTCAATATCATTTGCTTTAATGGAGCTACTCTTCCTAACAACGCAGTTCTTTTCAGTTTTGATTTCAGAAATAAGTAATATGTTATTGTTGTTTAACAATATATTATTAATTAGACATTTAGACAGAAGTAGACATTTTGGATATTAATTTTACTGTAACTAAAATCTTGATTCTTACATATACATAAATAATTGTAAATATTTTTATTTTATTTTGTTGTTGGTCTACATTCCTGGCCTGAATAATGGTTCCAGTCTGACTAACCTACATCCTGCCCTATTTTATCATTTATTCTATTTAGGTTTTAGTTTCATTTATGATACAATGAGTGAATGCATTGTAAAATATATTTCAAATATATTGCGGTTTAGCGTATTTTGTCTATAGAGATTTGAGGCATGCTTTGAGGATGACGTAAACATAAGTTCAGTTATAAATGTGTTTGTCTGTCCTGAAATTCTGCAGTTCAAGGTGTTCTCCTGCTGCAGAAGGTATAGTATCAAACCTGAATCATCCAGTATTATTATTTCATATGTAATGATTAGTTTGCCATCTTCTATTACTTTACTGCATATGTTATACAGATTATCAAACATTGTGATGAACTGTTTGAAAGTATTTTAACTATATTTTTTTTTACAGTTTTAGACCAGTTTCCTCCAGACATGACTTCTGCGGTGTCTTTTCACAATGCAACAATTATTCACCCCCCAACATTTTACGTCAGTGGATTGTACAACATGCCGTATTCAAACTATTATTATATATTTCTGTGTTTTGTATATGCTGTGACTGTTTTAGGGAACTCTTGTATAATGGGTACTATATACCTGGCCCATACTCTACACACAGCTAAGTACATAGCTGTCTTTAACTTGGCTTTTTCTGATCTGTGTGGAAGTTCAGCTCTCATTCCGAAGTATGCAGAGATGTTTCTGACTGAGAGCCAGTACATATCTTATGAAGACTGTCTGACGAGCATGTTCTTTGTTTTTCTCTTTATGATCATGCAGTCCTATAGTCTGCTTGCTCTGTGCTTTGACAGAGTGATTGCTATATGCTTCCCTCTGAGGTATCATACTATTGTCACCAAATCCACAATGACTCTGATCCTCGGTGTTCTGTGGCTTCTTGCTGTAACTATCATTACCTTAACAGTTTTTCTCCTCACCAGACTGTCCATCTGTAGATCTGTCACTATCAGTAGTTATTTCTGTGATCATGGGCCCATTTACAGACTGGCCTGTAATGATTATTCTCCTAATTTCACAATGGCCAGTGTCTATATTACTGTTGTGCTTTGTATTCCATTGGTACTGATAGCTGTGTCATATGTGTGTATTGGTGTCGCATTGCTTAAGATCTCACAGGGTGCTGAGAGAATAAAAGCTATGAAGACCTGCACTTCCCACCTGATATTAGTGGCTATGTTTTATCTACCAATCTTCAGCATTTATATGACTGCTATCTCAACTTACCTACATCCGAACACTAGAATAATCAACTCTGTTCTAGCACAAACAATTCCTCCCATGTTAAACCCCATCATATACACTCTGAAGACAGAGGAGGTACTGCAGTCTATTAAAGTACTATACAAACGAATCAAGGTGAACTTGGCAAAAGAAGATCCTGTAAAATCTGTTATTAGGAATTAATATAATATAATAATTATAGTTTTATCTATTGTCATAAAGCTGAGAATTTACCTCTTTATTTTTTACAGAGTAGAGAATTTTAAATGTTCCTCCTTCTGGCTGGTATTGTTATTACTTTGGTATTATTAATAAAACATTTCCATGATTTTAGCTTAGTGCACTATAAGCAATGTACTGTTGTTTTTAGCTTGCAGCTATTTAAATAAACAATGTTTGAATAAATGTTTAGATACTTCAATGATAGAAAAATATATTTTTTTTATATATAGTATATTAAAACTGTGCTTTTTCTTCAGATTTCAATTTCACTTGACTTAACATTTATAACCTTGTTAGATATTAATAACAAGGTTGAAAGGTTGAACAAATAATTAAACTCATTTTCAGTATTTAAACAAATATTCAGTACAGATTATTCACCTTTGCATGGGAAGCTCAGTCAGAGCTGACAGAGTTCTATATGGTGCTGATAGATGACATTAACAGTCTTAAAGAGTTCATGCTTTATGGCCTGTTGTCCTGTCCTGACAACACAAGACTATACATTAAATATTTTGAATATTTCTCCCAGGTCTGACATGTGTTCAGGTGTGTATAAGACTGAGCTCTAAGATACAGAAAGGCATGTTCAGGTGTGTATTAGAAGGAGCTCTGTGTTTGAGAGAGGCATGTTCAGGTGTGTCTTAGAGTGAGCTTTGAGTTTGAGAGAGGCATGTTCAGGTGTTCGAGAGAGGCATGTTCAGGTGTTAGAGAGAGACATGTATTAGAGGGAGATCTGAGATGGACTGTCTAAAAGAACCTGAATTGAGCTCCACAGTTTAGGAGCAGAGTAACTAAGAGAGTCTCTCCATGGTTGCCGTACTGATGGTGTGCTGAAGGTCAGTACCTGCACATCTCAGATCACCAGCTGCAACATAAACACACAGACATTCTGTGATGTAAGTAGGTTCTAGATCATTCAGATCTTTATAGACCAGCAGCAGAACTTTAAACTCTGTTCTAACTGATACGTGCAGTCAGTGCACGTCTTTTAAACAGGAGTGAAATAAGCTCTGTGTTAGTGTTTGTTAGGATCTGAGTTCTTTACGAGTTGCAGGGAAAGGATTGCTTTCTTAAGATAAAACTGAGCTCAAAGTCCAAGATCAGTCCCAGGTTTACTACTTCAGGTTTGGGATACAAAGCTAAAGAACCTAATCTGTCATAAAGCATTTTTCTGTAAGTTTTAGTGCCAAGAATAAATATTTTAGTTCCTTCTAGATTTAGTTGTAGAATATTCTGTGACATTCACTGAGAAATATCCTACACCTGTAAGCCTGTAAGTCTGTCCGTTGAGTTTGGTTATCAGATGGAAAAGAGATTCATAACTGTGTCATCGGTGTAGCTCTGAAAGTTAATATTGTTTCCTGATGATATGTACAAAGAGAATAGCAGAGGCCCTAAAACTGACCCCTATGGTACTCCACAAGAATTCTAAGTGTGACTGATGAATAAACCAGTCTAAAAATGAGCCTGAGAGACTGATCCAGTGTTTACAATGATGATTTAGAAGACCTACTGGGACAGTATGTCAATCCAAGAAGGTCTTTTGCCATCTTCTTGCTGCCTACATGGTTTTGACCTGAACAGGGACAGTGTTAAGAGGCCTCAGTCCTAATAAACCCTCTGGTGGCTGAAGGTATTTCACCTTTTTTTTTATAGGCATGGTTTGCTGGAAGCAACCGTGGAGCTGTTACTTACAATGGCAGCAACAAACCCCTTTCTGTTGATGTTGCTTCGGTTGTGCGTGTCCTAAGGTGTGACCCCTGTGTTAAAACTTTTCAGACCTTTGCTTTTACTGGATAACTTTACTAGGGCCTCTCACAATACTGTCCTTCATATATTTCTGAATATGTGATATAAATAAATTGTTGCTTGTTTGTCACCATATGGTTAAACTGTTGTTCTGCCTCTCGATTTTCTAATGGCATATTTTAACATTGTTCTCTTAGTTTATAATGCAATGATGGTACCCATGTTTACATCTTTATTCAGCTCTACCATGTGACCCATGTTGAGAGTCATCCATGAATCCACAACAAGGGGTGAGGAGCCAAGTGCAGATCTATTAGGCAAAAGCTTAAAGTCAAAACCAGAAAATACTTCCAAAAAGGAAAGTTTATAAACTGTAAAAACTCTAAACCAAAGCATAGAATCAAAACCAGAGAAGAAATCAATACTAAGAAATGTTCAGAATTGCAAAGCACACCAAACCGACTTCAAAAGAGAGTTGGAGTAAAATGGAGTCAATGAATACAAAATGGCTGCTGATTACAATCAGGTGTGAAAACAAGGGCTACAATTCAGGAGAGAGGGACCTCTGTGAGCAAGGAGGGGAAACAGCAGCAGATGTGCATCCAGTGAGGAAAGGTGAACAAGAATACAGCGCCTTTTCCTTATTGTAGCAACTCATGCGAACAATGCAGCTCTTTTTTAAGTTTTTACTTTAGAAAAAATTTATATTCTAATCACATTTGAAAATACCTTCTGAATTAGACATTTCTACAGAAGTAGACATTTTGGATATTCATTTTATTATGAGTAAAATCTTGATCCTTGCATATACATTAATGTGTTTTGATAAAATTGTGTTTGTGTCTTTGTTTCAGCTGACATTCCTGGCATGAATAACACAACTTGGTCTATAGAGATCTGTGTGAGATCTTTTTTTTTTTTAAATAGAGGTGTGCCTTGAGGATGACGTAAACATAGGTTCAGTTATAAATGTTTGTTCTGTCCTGAAATTCTGCAGTTGAAGGTAGAAGCAGTTGAAACAGAAGGTATTGTATCAAACCTGAACCAGTTCATACTCCTATTTCAAATGTGATAATGGGTTTGTTATTTACTATTATATATTAATTTACTGTGTATGTTATACGTATTCTTAAACATTGTGATAATTTGTCGTGTGATGAACTGTTTAAAAGTATTTTAACTGATTTTTACAGTTTATTTTAGACCAGTCTCCAGACATGACTTCCATGGGATCCCTTGACAATGCAACAATTATTCACCCCCCAGCATTTTACATCAGTGGACTGTACAGCATGCCGTATTCAAAGTACTACTATATGTTTCTGTGTTTTATATATGCTGTGACTGTTTTAGGGAACTCTTTTATAATGGGTACTATATACCTGGCCCGTACTCTACACACAGCTAAGTACATAGCTGTCTTTAACTTGGCTTTTTCTGATCTGTGTGGAAGTTCTGCTCTCATTCCGAAGTATGCAGAGATGTTTCTGACTGAGAGCCAGTACATACCTTATGAAAACTGTCTGACGAGCATGTTCTTTGTTTTTCTGTTTATGACCATGCAGTCCTATAGTCTGCTTGCTCTGTGCTTTGACAGAGTGATCGCTATATGCTTCCCTCTGAGGTATCATGCTATTGTCACGAAATCAACAATGACTCTGATCCTCGGTGTTCTGTGGCTTCTTGCTGTAACAGTTATTACCTTAATGGCTTCTCTCCTCACCAGACTGTCCATCTGTAGATCTACCACTATAGCTAGTTATTTCTGTGATCACGGGCCCATCTACAGACTGGCCTGTAATGATTATTATCCTAATTTCACCATGGCTAATGTCTATACTGCTGTTGTGCTTTGCATTCCATTGGTACTGATAGCTGTGTCATATGTGTGTATTGGTGTCGCATTGCTTAAGATCTCACAGGGTGCTGAGAGAATAAAAGCTATGAAGACCTGCACTTCCCACCTGATATTAGTGGCCATATTTTATCTACCAATCTTTAGCATTTATATGACAGCTATCTCAACTTACCTACATCCGAACACTAGAATAATCAACTCTGTTCTAGCACAAACAATTCCTCCCATGTTAAACCCCATCATATACACTCTGAAGACAGAGGAGGTACTGCAGTCTATTAAAGTACTGTACAAACAAATCAAGGTGAACTTGGCAAAAGAAGATCCTGTAAAATCTGTTATTAAGAATTAATATAATATAATCATTATAGTTTAATCTATTGCCATAAAGCTGAGAATTTTACCTATTGGCATAAAACTGAGAATCCTCTTTATTTTTTTACCGAGTAGAGAATTTCAAATGTCCTCCTTGTGGATGGTATTTTTATTACTTTTGCATTTTTAATAAAATAGTTTCAATATTGTGGTTTAATGTACTATAAGCAATGTGCTGTTGTATATAGGTTGCAGGTAGATATTTAAATAACATTTGAATAAACATTTAGATACTTCCGTGATTCCAAAAATATATTTTTGTGCAATGTATATTGAGGGTTTGGGGGTTTTCTTTAGGTTTTCATTTCTGTTGATTTAACATGTATTCGTGGTAACATAAGCTTGTAAGATATAAATCTATAAATACTGAAACTCATTTTCGACTTTTATACAGATATTTACTGCAGATTATTCACCTTTGCAGGGTCAGCTCAGTCAGAGCTTGCAGAGCTGACACACCACAACAACGTTCTATACGATGCTGACAGATGACATCAAAATGTCTTAAAGTTAATCTAAATACTACCTGGTAACAATTTTTTTCAAATAATTAAAACAAATACAAATGAAATTACATGAAAACAAATATCTGTGGAGTTTTAAAATTCTTCAAATTCTTGCCTCTCGTGATTTGCTGACAAATTATGAAGTCTGATGTGATTGGCTGAAGTAATAATACACTGTTCCCCAAATGCTAAACTGTCATGTTAAAAAATCACTGGCAACATTGAATTAGAGCAGCATCACATCCCCTAGTTCATGCTCTGCTACCACAGTATGTTGTGGATTTGTGTAGAAATTTGAGCCCCGCTAAAACTGGCGTAGCAAAATCCATGCTTCCCAAGAAGTATATCAAGTCCAAATAATACAAGTGGTGTGTCACAGAACCCTAAAAAATATCCCAATGGGAAAACAGGAAAAAGAGTGTATTACATCTGTTCAGAGTCTTGACATGAAAATGAAGTCAGAATCAGAATCAATCTTCATGTGCCAAGTATGTTCACACATACAAGCAATTTGGGTTTGGTTACATTAGCTCACAGTGTACAGAGTGTAACAACATTACAAACAGTACACACATACATAACACACAGACACACTTACACACTTAACACACACGCAAACATACCTAACACACAAACACATGTATTTAAGACACACACACATACCTAACACACACATTTACACACACCTAACACACATTTACACACACGCATATTTAAGACACACATCCACACACACATACATACCTAACACACATACATTTATACACACGTATTTAAGACACACATCCACACACACACACACACATATACCTAACACACACATATCTAAGACACACACATACACAAACACATACCTAACACATTTACACATACATACCTAACACACACACACCTAAGACACACACATAGACAAAAATGTACTTAAGACAGATATATACCTAACACACACACACACACACACACACACACACACACACACACATGTATCTAAGACACACTTACACACACATATACTTAACAAACACACACACATAGATACCTAAAACACTCACACACACATTTACACACACACATACCTAACACACACACACATACACAAACACATGTTTAAGACAAACACAAACATACTTAACGCACACTTTTACACACACATACATATACCTAACAAACACACTTACATACCTAACATGTGCATGCACACACACACACACACACACACACATACACACACCTAACAAACAAACTTACACACACATACATACGTAACACACACATTTACAAACACACATGTAACTAAGACACACATACCTAACTCACACACTTATACACACAAACATACCTAACAAACACACACACATACATTTGCACACACATATCTAAGACACACACACACACACACACACACTCAGACACATACATTACACACACACACACACACACACACACACACATACCTAGCACATTTACAGAAAAACTAAGAAAAAAAAAACTAATCTAAGATACACATACACACTTACATACCTAACACACACACAGACACACATTCCTAACACCCACAAACACATACCTAACACGCGCACACATACACGTATCTAAGACACATATACACACACACATATACCTAACACACACACTTATACACACATACATAACAAACACACAATTAACACACACATTTACATGTATCAAAGACACACATATCATCCACTCACACAAAAGTAAAGTTTGGTGTTCCACAGGGATCTGTCTTAGGACCCATGTTATTTACTTTATATATGCACCACTCGGTACCATAATCAGAAACCATAACACACATTTTTACTGCTATGCTGATGACACACAATTATATATTTAACGCACCTAACACACACACACATACATACCTAAAACTAACAAACCTAACACCATCACACATTTACACCCAGACATGTATCTAGGACACACATACATACACACACCTAACACGCACACATGCACACACACATACATACCTAACACACACGAACACACACACACACACCCACACACACACACACATACCTAACACACAGACACACACACACCCACACACACACACACACGTAACTAATACACATACACACGCATACCTAACTCACACACTTATACACACATACATACCTAACAAACACAAACACACCTAACACACACGCACACAGATACCTAGCAAACACACATACATACCTAACACATACACACACACCTAACACACATGCACACGTATCTAAGAAACACATACACACACACATACCTAACACACACACACACACACACACACGTAACTAAGACACATACACACGCATACCTAACTCACACACTTATACACACATACATACCTAACAAACACACACACACACCTAACACGCACACAGATACCTAGCAAACACACATACACACCTAACACATACACACATACCTAACACACACGCACACATATCTAAGAAACACATACCTAACACACACACACTTATACACACAAACATAACACACACAAGTATAAAGACACACAAACACACACAAATACCTAACAATACATTACACACATACATAACTAACACACACGCACATAACACACATGTAAACACACGTGCAACTAAGACACACATACCTAACACACACACACATACATACCTAAAACCAACACACATTTACACACAGACATGTATCTAAGACACACATGCATACTCACACCTAACGCGACACACATGCACATACATACCTAACACACACACACACATACCTAACACACACATTTACACACACATACATACCTAACAAGCACACACACGTATCAAAGACACACATACACACACACACACACACACACATACACACACACCTAACACACACAAACACACACACACACCTAACACACACATTTACAACACACATGTAACTAAGACACATACACACGCATACCTAACTCACACACTTATACACACATACATACCTAACAAAAACACGCATAAACCTAACACACACACACACATATCTATGACACACCTACATTTACATTTAAGGTATTTAGCAGACGCTCTTATCCAGAGCGAATGACAACCGCACCTCCACACACCTAACACACACGTATCTAAGACACACATATGCACACGCACACACATACCTAGCACACACACACATACACACCTAACATGTACACACACACACGTATCTAAGAAACACATACCTAACACACACACTTATACACACATGTCTAAGACACATACACACATAACTAACACACACACACCTAACACACACACACACACACGTATCAAAGACACACATACACACATTTACACACACACACACACACACACAAACATACATAACACACACATTTACACACACACACACATATTTACACACACACACACACACATACCTAACACACACATTTACACACTCACGTATCTAAGACACACATACACAACTAACATAACCTATCTAAGATCATAGAAAAGGCCGTGGCCCAACAATTATGTCTATATCTACATAAGAATCGTATATATATGAAAAGTTCCAATCTGGATTTAGGCCCCACCACAGCACTGAAACAGCCCTAGTTAAAATAACACATGATGTCCTTCTTGCTTCTGATCAAGGCCATGTATCTTTGTTAGTGCTTCTCGATCTCAATGCAGCTTTTGACACAGTTGACCACAGTATCCTACTAGACAGATTAGAAAATAGAGTTGGAATCTCAAGAACAGCTTTATCATGGTTCAGGTCCTACCTGACCCATCGCTACCAGTTTGTAGGAGTAAACAATGTCTCTTCCAGTCATACAAAAGTGAAATATGGAATCCCACAAGGGTCCATTTTAGGACCACTGTTATTCACATTATATATGCTACCACTGGGCACAGTTATAATAAACATAGCATTAACTTTCACTGCTATGCAGATATACCCAGCTATACATATCAGCCAAACCCGATGACAAACCCAAACTACAGATCGAGACGTGCACAAGAGACGTGAAATGCTGGATGTCACAAAATTTTCTCCATCTTAATGCAAATAAAACAGAGGTTCTCCTTCTGGGTCCAAAAGGCGCAAGACAGAAACTATCAGACTTAATGTTAAATCTTGCCGATTTCCTCGGCTCAGTAGCTAAAAAACTTGCCGTAATAATTGACTGATTTATTATTCGATCAACACATAGATAATATTACTAGGATAGCTTTCCTTCATCTCCGTAACATCGCTAAGCTAAGAAATGCATTATCCCTACATGATGCAGAAAAATTTGTACATGCTTTTATTACCTCCAGTAATAACCACCTGTAACTCACTAGTGTCAGGATGTTCTAACAGGAACTTAGGTAAACTTCAACTAGTTCAGAATGCTGCAGCTAGGGTCCTTACTAAAACCAGAAAATTTGGTCATATTAGCCCAGTCTTGTCAGCTCTCCACTGGCTCCCAGTTAAATTCCATATGGATTATAAAATTCTTCTATTAACATATAAAGCCCTACACAGGCTCGCTCCTGACTACCTGCGAGAACTTATTTACTATTATGAACCTTGTCGTTTACTAAGGTCACAGGGTGCTGGCTTCTTATTAGTTCATAAATTTAATAAGGGATGCAGCCTTAGAGGGGAAAAAGCAACTCAACAAACTGATCTGCACAAATCACTGCTATCCTTGATAACACATCACACCTCCTCCATAACCTGCCGGTCAGACACTGGAGCACTGTAAAATACTGATTCAGCTCTGCTGCCTGACTTGCAGTTCTTTACTCCACCTCTTTTGTACTTATGGTTTTCTGAACTGGTGATCTACTCTGGATATGTCCAGTTGCTCTGTTTGATCATATTAAGAGTCTCACCTAACCTTACTTCCACAGCTCATCCAGTATAGTCACTAATAAGCTGTTTGATGGTATCTCCACAAGGCATGGTCCACACTTCACAAGGAGTTTTTCCTTGCCCACAGAGGGTTTGTTGTGAGACGTCATCTGGTAACTTTAGGTCGTTTTCATCCCAACAGATAACCTCCAAGCTTGACAGTCTCAAATGACAGACCTTTTTTTTGTCTATGATATGTGACAGTGTGTCAGGCCTAGTAGGTTTTCATCATCTTGCTGGCCTACCTGGTCTTGACACAAACAGGCATAAGTTCCTGGACCTGTGATGGCAACACAGAGGAACTTGAAGCTGATGATGCAGACATGTGCACCATCATTGCAAAGCTGCATTACAAACTAAGAGATCAATGTCAAAGCATCCCATGAGAAATTCAGTAGAAGCATAAGAAAACAAGGTTTAAAGATTTGGTGATTCTCAGCAACAAACAAGCAGGAACTTTTTATTACATTATATTGCTATGATATATTTATATATTTTTATTCTAATTTCCATCTGTATATTGACTAATATTTGTTGCTGCACCTTATTACCTGTACATCACCTGTATACATCTTGTACGGAATGCCAAGATCACTATAATTCATGCACTCTGCCTATACCTTCAGTATTTAGTGGACTTCCAGATTATCAGTATCTGTGTTGCTAGTAAATGTAACTGTAAAATATCTTTAAAATATCTGTGCAACATCTTTCACTAACCATGCAGTATATATCTGTTTAACTACAATATAAATCTGTATAGTTTCTAAATGTATTTTATTGTATCTTAACCTAACCTAAGGTTTATTTATTTTTTGTCATTTCTTATTTTGTATTCTGTAAACCTGCACTTTAATCTAACTCCTTTCCTGTATCTGTTCTGCTACTATTCCTCTACTGTAACAATGCAAATTTCCCCATGTGGTATAATAAAAGTTATCCTCTATATAAAGGACAGTCTTAAGGTAAAAGGTAAAGGCCTGAAAACATTTACCATGGGTGTCACACCTGTGGACAACCTCAAAGGAAGAACTGACGCAAGCTCAACAAAAATGCCAGTGTGTTTACTGAACCATTCCTGTTTTGTCAAAAGGAAGAAAGTCTAGATTCATGCAAAAAGATGTCCAGTCCTCATGTAGAGAAGCTTAAAAAAACTCCTTATGCAGTGTGGTCCATGTCATTAACAGCAAACAGTTTATACATGTCTACACTAGATGAAGCTGTGGAAGTAACAGTTTAAGTGAGACTTCTCCAAATATAATCAAGCAGAGCCTCTCCATCCCATGCAGCTTGCATATATTTGTATGCAGATCCTGCATATTTTGTAATTGGGGTAACATCGGGCCTTCTGAACGTGTGACGCATGACAACAGGCTGATCATCTTGGCGCTGACGGTACTTCCACACACAAATTTGTTGGTCGCTTTACCACGACAAAAACGTAATTTCGTCACAGTCTGGCACAACAACATTGCAGTCTTTGGCAATGTTGAGTTGGTGTTAAGGGATGTTGTTGTGACGTATTGCGTGCGTGAAGGACATCACTGCTCGCCGAATGTCTGTAATGGTGGCTGTTGGGTCTTTCAGGTACTGAGATAAGATTGGTTCTTGCTTACGCCACACGCACAACTGAGCGTGAATCATTCGCATGTTTCACAATGTCAGACCTACCCACCAATTTCATTTCTGTCAAGTTGATTCCTTGAAGTTATTTGTGCAACTTGTTATTATTATTATTATTATTATTATTATTATCATTATTATTAATAATAATATTTGGATGATCAGTTTTATATATAAACTCTACACACAAAAAAGGGTCACCTCTCTATGTGGAAATGGGTTCTTCAGTTGAGGTGACAGTAAATCTGAACCACAGTTCCTACACTAAGCTACTGGACAACCAGGTTTTCATCAGCTCATCATGTTACTGAGTAACATAACATCTATTCCAAGATGACAGTTCTGGTGTTCACAGAACTGCAGATGTGACTGATTGGAATGATAAACATTCAAGAGCATTCATACATCAGGAATGTCCCACTTAAACCCCAGATTTGGTTCCTCTCCAGAAATCTGTGAAACTGCCTGGAACAACCAGTAACATGTCAGGAAGACCACCAACAAATACTATCCTGGCCTGAATAATGATCCATGTCATAATCCTCCATTTTGTCCTGATTTATTATTATGTTATATATATCATATTTATGGTTTAATTTGTTTTGTTTACTTTATGACAGAGTCCATTCCTGCATTTATTAAAATTTTATTTCAAATGGATTGCGTAGTAGCAAAATTTGCCTATAGAGATTTGTGGAGGTGTTTTTTTTTTTTTTTGGAGGTGTGCTTTTGAAGACGCTGTAAACAAAGGCCAGTTATAAATAAATGTGTTTGATCTCTCCTGAAATGATGCTTCCTGAAGCAGAAGGTATTGTATCAAACTGATTTTAATCAGTTTTTGGCATCCTGCATATTATAATTTATTTGTTGATTAGTTTGCTATTGGCTATTAACTTACTGTGTATGTTATACAGATTCTTAAACATTTTAATGAAATGTGGTGTGATGAACTGTTTGAAAGTATTCTATTTTTTTAAAGTTTATTTTAGACCAGTCGCCAGACATGTCTTCCGTGGTGTCTCCTGACAATGCAACAATTATTCGCCCCCCAGCATTTTACATCAGTGGACTGTACAACATGCCACATGCAAAGTATTACTATATGTTTCTGTGTTTTGTATATGCTGTAACTGTTTTAGGGAACTCTTGTATAATGGGTACTATATACCTGGCCCGTACTCTACACACAGCTAAGTACATAGCTGTCTTTAACTTGGCTTTTTCTGATCTGTGTGGAAGTTCTGCTCTCATTCCGAAGTATGCAGAGATGTTTCTGACTGAGAACCAGTACATACCTTATGAAGACTGTCTGATGAGCATGTTTTTTATTTTTCTGTTTATGAGCCTGCAGTCCTATAGTCTGCTTGCTCTGTGCTTTGACAGAGTGATCGCTATATGTTTCCCTCTGAGGTATCATGCTATTGTTACCAAATCCACAATGACTCTGATCCTCGGTGTTCTGTGGCTTCTTGCTGTAACTATTATTACCTTAATGGCTTCTCTCCTTACCAGAGTATCCATCTGTAAATCTACCACTATAGCTAGTTATTTCTGTGATCATGGGCCCATCTACAGACTGGCTTGTAATGATTATTCCCTTAATTACTTGATGGCGAGTATCTATATTGCATTTGTGCTTTGTATTCCATTAGGACTAATAGCTTTCTCATATGTTTGTATTGGTGTTGCATTATTTAAGATCTCACAGGGTGCTGACAGAATGAAAGCTATGAAGACCTGCACTTCCCACCTGATATTAGTGGCCATTTTTTATCTACCAATCTTTAGCATTTATATGACAGCTATCTCAACTTACCTACATCCGAATACTAGAATAATCAACTCAGTTCTAGCACAAGCAATTCCACCTATGTTAAACCCCATCATATACACTCTGAAGACAGAGGAGGTACTGCAGTCTATTGAAGTACTGTACAAACGAATCAAGGTGAACTTGCGATAATCTTGCAATAGAAAGTCTTCCTAAATGTGTTAAAGAATTAAAATTATATAATAACTGTAGTTTGTTAACTTTGCATAAAGCAAATAATTTATTTTTAACTGAACTAAAATGCTCAATTATCTTCCTTCTGGGTAGTATTAAAATTGCTTTTATGTTGATAATAACACAGTCTCATGATTGTTGTTTAATGAATTGAAAGACATGTACTGTAATAATTTGTATATGGGTTGTATTAGAATAGTTTTCGAGTATATGTTTTTATAAATATATTATGAGTTTAGATGCTTAAGTGATTTCAAAGATGCATTCTTGTATATAGTGTATTAAAACTCTTGAATGATTTTTCTTCAGGTTAAAATTTCTGTAGACATTTTAACCTATTCCAACAGGTACAACAGTGAAGGGACAGTTGCCAAGAGAAAAAGAAAAAGAGTAAACAGTAGATTAATTATGTTGCAACTGATTCCTTTTATGTATCCTTTAAATATTAACGTAGCTTATTTTTTTGGACTCTACAATTGTTCGTCACGTATCTATTTCATTATATTCATATGTTGAAAAATGAGAACCTAGTTTTTTGACATTGATACTGAAGGAAACTGCATGAAAGAGAATGGGCAGGAAAGCAATAAACAGACAAATCATGCATGTTACATCTCCTGTTGCTGTTTCCCCTTCTTGCCTACAGAGGTAACTCTTTCCCAAATTCTAGCCCTTGTTTTTCCACACCTAATTGTAATCAGTGGCCATTTTGTATTTATATACTCCATTTTACCCATTGCCTCTTGTGAAGTCTTGTATTGGCATGCCTTACAATTCTGAATGCTTTAGAATTCCGTACCTTTGCCACTGGTAGTGAATGGAATAATCCCGCATTGCTTACTGTATACAAGAGAGGAGTTAGGAAACACTTCAGGGCGGAAATGGCATGTCGTGGAGAAGCTTTGACTCTTGATCAGTTTTTTCAGACATCAATTGCTCTGTATTGGGAGAGAAACACGAAGTACAACCTCACTACTCAGACGAAGCTCGTGCTACCTTCAGACAGCAAGAGCCAAAATCTATGGACCTCGGGAGAACGACACTGAGTATGGAGGAGTGTCATCAGAGATTCAGAGAGCGTCCATGTCTCTACTGTGGCGGCTCAAACCATATGCGTCTATCCTGTCCCAAACACCCCAGCTTTGCTGGGTGTTGGAGGCAAGTTCTTTGACTCCTCCCATATGTAATGCTTGTACGGTGATCAATGTGACACTGTCTTGGTCTTCATAACGTGTTTCTGTTACAGCACTGATTGATTCTGGAGCAGCTGGGAACTTCATAGATTGTGTGTTTGCCAAAAGGTGGAACATCCCTCTGACTCCTGTCCAACCTCCACTGATGTTAAAAGCAGCTGATGATCACCCATTGGGGACTGGATCGGTCACCCAGTCTACAGAAGAACTGATCATGCACATTGGCCCTTTTCCTTAGTCAAGGGCAGTTGATAAATACATAGATGAGGCATTACAGGCTGGTTACATTCGTACCTCTACTTTTTCTGCAGCTGAGAGTTGTTACATTCTTGAAAAGAAAATGGAGGTCTCCGTCCCTGTGTCGATTATCGAGGTTTAAATGAATACACAGTAAAACAGTAAAATATCCATATTCCCTGCTTTTGGTACCTGCAGCCCTGGAACAACTCAGAGGTCCTTCCATTTTCACCAAGTTGGATTTGAGAAGTGCCTACAACTTAATTCAGATAAGAGGGGGACGAATGGAAAACGATGTTTGTGACCACTAGGGGGCATTATGAATATAGAGTAATGCCATATGGATTGGTAAATACGCCCTAAGTGTTCCAAGCCTTCATCAATGAGATCTTAAGAAGTCCTTGAAGGAACATCAGACTCATGTTCAACAAGTCCTTAAATGACTGTTGAAAAAACAGTTGTTTGTAAAGGCAGAGAAATGTGAGGGATGAAAGTAAATCTGCTAAAGTCCAATGGCCCAAACCTCGTACAGAACTAAAGATTTATAGGATTTGCTCATTTCTACTATAGATTCATTCAAGGATTCAGTTCAGTAGCAGCACCTTTTACTTTCCTGTTGAAAGGGAAAATTAAAACTCTTCAGTGGAATGACGGTGTTGCTAAGGCATTTGAATCCTTGAAGGATCGATTCATTTTGGCACCCATTCTGAGGCATCCTGACCCTTTTCTTTTTATAGTTGAGGTGGATGCTTCTGATTCGGGAGTTGGTGCCATACTTTCACAAAGGGTTGGGTTACCACCTAAACTTCATTCGTGTGCTTATTTTTCACGCAAGTTGAGTTCGGCAGAAAGAAACTATGATCGGGGAAATCGAGAGTTGTTGGCTATTAAATTTGCCTTAGAAGAGTGGAGGCACTGGTTAGAGGGAGCACTACATCCTTTCTTCGTGCTAACTGTCCACTGAAACCTGTAGTACATAAAATCTGCTAAATGTCTGAATACCAGACAAGCACATTGGGCTCTTTTCTTCATGTCTTAATTTCAATGCTACATTTTGGCTACATTCTTGTTTGGTTGTTTTTGAAAGATTTTCTGGTTTTGACCTGGTTTGTTTTGACCTCAAATTTTGGCCTAATAAACCTGCACTTGATTCCTCACTCATGTTGTGGATCCGTGGACGACAATGTACATCTGTATAAAAGACCACTAATGTGTTACGTTTTATTTATATAAAGTAAATAAATAAAATATATAGATTTTAAGTTTGTTAATTTGTAATATCAAATATATTGAGAGATCATGTTATTAACAAAGATGAATCAGTTAAACATCAAAAATAGATTATTATCCTCCCAAGACCCAGACTTAATTGTTGTGCAATTTTAATTTCTCCTAGTTATTTGTGATTAGTATGACCTAACAAGTATAAAAACTAAATGTTGTCTTTGACACTGCCAAAACAACTTCTTGTACAATGTTTTAAAGTATTATGGTGCAGAGATCAGAACTGTAATGTCCTCATATGAGGACACAGGTGTCACGACGTGGTTGGGGGTGCGGCGATGTAAAGATTCAAATGTCAAGCAAACGAGTTTCCTGGATCTGGTGCATGCACGCACGCTCTCTACTCTATTTTTGTATTTATTTAATTTGTTGCTTGTTGCTTTTTGTTTCTTTTGCTTTCTTCCTCTGCTTTTCTCTTTTTCTTTTCCTCTCTTTTTCTTTTCTCTCTCTTTTGTTTTTTTCTCTTTCTTCTTACTTTTTCTTTATCTGTATCTTTTTCTTTTTCTCTCTTTTTATTTGTCTGAACCGTACCGGCTACCCCTCTACTAAGCGTTGACTGTTGTTTGATGGGGGCTTATGTGGCCGATGCCTGAGGTGCAGCTTGTTGGCTTGATCAGCCCAGGGCGTCCTGGGGGTTGGAGTTCCGGGCTGTAGTACCACTACTGCCACCCTCTGTTGGCTGCAGGCAGCTTAGCACGGACCCTTACAGGACCCCCTCCCTTAGGGGTGGCTCCCAAAGCTCCCTACATGGGCCCACATACCAGGTTGCCAGCTTCCGTGAAACTGCCCTGGAGGTCCTGCTGCCCACGACAGGTAGGTGGGAGCCCACTGTCTCCTATGGTCCACTGCCCGTTTGTGCGCCCCCTGAGGCGGCTACTAAGGCCGTACGGGCCCTGCGCCAGGCTTGCCTGCACCACCGCACATACTGATCGGCTTTCGGAACCCGGTGCCTGGCCCAGGACATTGGGCTATCTGCCACAAGACAGCGGAGGGGCTGACCCAGGTCCTGGTTGACTCGCTATGTTTGTCCGTTGGTTTGGGAGTGAAAGCCCAATGAGAGGCTTACCAAAGCCCTGGTATTTGTCTAGAGGAAGGAAGCCCAGGAAGAGCCACCAACTTGCAGGCCTTCGAGAACTGGTCAACCAAGACCAGGCTTGCTGTGTTGCTCTGGGACACTGGCAGACCTGTGACAAAGTCCAGGGAGACATGGGACCAGGGACAGCCAGGAAAGAGAAGTTGATGAAGGAGCCCAGCTTGTTTGGGACGTGGGACCTTGTTGCGGGAACAAACTTGACAAGACCCAGTGAAGGCTCTGACCTCATTCTCCATTTCTGGCCACCAAAAGCATCTCTGTAGGAACTCCAGGGTCCACCTCACCCCAGGGTAACCAGCAAATCATACTGGCCAAAAAATAGGGACCAGCGTGGGCCTCAGCAGTCCAACGGAAATGCCCTTGGGTTTACGAGTCAGCGCGGTAAGGGGGGCCGCCACCACGCTGAACTTCTGGACGAATCCCCGGAAGAAGTTGGTAAATCCCAGGAATCGTTGGGTGTTTTGGTCTAGGCGGGAAAGCTAGTGAGTTATGAAACAACGGCCTTGTGGTTTATCACATAGCAAAATTGAGATCTTCGAGAAGAACAAGAACTTCACATTTAGAAACAAACAATGATGACAGCATAGTAATAGACCATTCTAATTGATAAGATCAGATTAGAAATAAAAGCCAGTAAATGGCAAAACACATTCTTCATGTGTTTTTCTCAGTCAGAAGAGTTTGATGATTTCGTGAAATTAAATAAATTAAAATTTACTAACTTGGATTTTTCATATCTGAGAACTCAGTGGACCTTTATGAAGGCCTGTCCTGAACCTTTATCATCTGTATCTGTCACTAAACGTGTGAGGGTTGATCACATGTAACTGTCCTAGATGACTGTTCATACTTACAACCTCAGGATGGATTTTTGTTGGCATTTCAGGGTTGCAGGGTTTGAAATGGTTTATGTCATCCTACATATGATTTATGATTATCTTTGATTTAACTAAATCAACATCCCATATTGTGTGTGTCAGGAGGAAGGCTATCGTGGCCTTTTCATTAGATACAATGATGACAAATAACTTCTCCTAAAGCATTGAAACAACTAAAGCTACATATATACTGTATTTAAATGTTTGGTAAAATAGAGTGCCTGGCAGCCAGTTGTTCATGTAGTGGATTCGGTCATGACTGGGTGCTGATGGTATAGAATGCATGTGTGACATAGCAGACACAGCAGTAAGAATCCCATCCAAAATCACTCCAAATGTAAACTATTATAGTTTAATGCCCTGTAAGCAATTTACTATTAGAATTTGCGGTTATTTTTGAGCTTTTAGGTAAATTGTTAAATAAATGAAGTTTGAATAAATGTCTAGACACTTTAATAATTCCAAAACAATTATTACTGTATAAAAAAACATGTTGAAGCCCTATGGTTTTTCTTTAGGTTTAATTTTTGTAGATATAATTTCCACCTGTTCCTAAAGGTACACTGCTAAAGTAGCAGTTGCAAATCCAAGAAACATGCAGTAAATAAAGGTTAATTGCTCTTTTTGTATATATAATCATGCACATAAAGTCAGATACTGCAGTGTTATTACATTTGAGCATTTAAAAATCAATATAAGAGTTGCTTCTTATAATAAAATATTTGAATTGCAGCCTATTTGAACCACACATGACTCTTAGCCTTAATAATTTTATTCGTTTTAAACATTTAAAAGAAGCAAACAGATTAAACAGTATAAAAACATTCACAGCTTTGCCTGTTTTGACACATCTTTAACTGTACTGATCTGCTTTTTTCTCTTTAAACTTAAAAACTAAATAAATGTAAATTAACAAACAACATGGAATTGTTTTTAGATGAAAATACAAATAACTGGCCAGCATTTTTCAACATTGTCTACTGGTGAAATAATATTTCATCTTGGTCAAGATGGGCTTATTAAGCTACTCCTAATACACAATATGTACATAAATAAATAATTAACAAATAAACAAAATAACGCTTTAAGACTTATTTTTTAGTAGATCTGTTGTTTGTATGTTGAGGCATGTAAGTCAGGGCACATAAAGAAATGCATTCTCGTTAATTAATGTTTATAGACTGCCAAGGCCCTACTCAGATTTCTTAAATGGTGGTTTTGTAAGGGTTTTGCACCCTACAATTTCTCTTCAGAATTCCATTTCTATTACCTTCACATATAAAAATATGGAAACAACTAAATTCAGTAAGCTTTTCAAGCTATCTTTTTCAATCCATTTTAAGATTTCATTGCAGAGCCTGGGGAGAAAAACAGACAGCAAAGCAGTGAATTGTTATTCTTATCTTAAAAAAGTAAAACAAAACTATGTAATATATTTATGAAGGTTTGTTAAATTGTGTTCCTTGCATATGAAATACACGTTTTCTGTCTTTTTGGTATGCTGGAGGATACCTAGTATTTGACAGAGGTCAGGTTTTGTATTTGTCAGTTTACCTCCCAAATCTGGAGAGTCTTTATGAAGAAACAGGGCATCTCTGTCAGTTTAACATCATCCTCAGTCTAACAGACAGTGTGAATGGATGAATCAGGATCTGGGGAAGTTCCTTAGAATTTATTGTTCCAACAACTGGAACGATTGGTCAGTTTACCCACCCCAGGGGGAGATGGCCCAGAATTATGTTATGTTATAAACCCCCACTTATGCCTTGGTCTTTTGAACCCTCTGATGTCCCTTTTGTAGATCATTGGATGCAAAGGAGTGAGGAGGTCTGGGGGGGAGACACTCAGTTCTGCGCTAGTAAACACTCAAGACTCTACTTCGGTGTTTACACTGTTCGACGGCTGTCGGACTTGAAAAGGAGAGGTGTAGACTGGGAGACCCAGCGGGTACCTATAATCGTCACTGATTGCCCCTGGAGCTTTTGGGCCTGTGTCGCCCCCTGCTAGTGGCAGATGGCGCTGCATACCCCCTTACAGTACCCCCGATCTAGGAGCAGCCCCTGACATCCCCATGCCAGCCACCTTGTTGCTGTGGAACTTTTTCACAAGCTCTCGAGCCCTGATGCGCCACACAGGCACCCAGGAAGGCTCCTCCGGGCCGTAACCCTCTTTGGCAGCGATGCACAAAGTGCTTGGTTGATGGTAACCCACCTCCTATTCCTGCTCAGGAAACATTGGCAGGGGGAAAACCGAACTGGCACTGAAATGCATGGTGCAGAGTGTTTTGTGCATAGTTCGCCCACTGGAGACACAGTGCTCAGGAGGATGGGTTCTCTGATGCTAAGAAGTGCAAGGTACGGACCAGGTCCTGGTTCAGCCATTCTGCCTGCCCATTGGATTGCCACCGTAAGATGCCAGAAGGCCTTTCAATATCGGCTAGTGAACTAGGTCCCCCGATCAGACACCAGATCGGCAGGTACCCCGTGGACCAGAGCCACATGCTGCATCAGTAGCTATGCTGTCTCCTTAGCTAATGGGAGTTTGGGCAACACTATGAACTTGCAAGCCTTGGAAAATTGATCCACCAAGACTAGGGAGATTTGCGACGAGGGGTGTCTAGGGTCTAGCCTGGACCTTTCTGGGGTCCATTGCTAGCACCCCCTTAGACACGATGAACCGGAGAAGGAAACTGTAGGGATGTGGAAGTACGATTTCTCCAATTTTATGTACAAATGATTCTCCAGCAATGTGCCCTACATTCTCTTCCCTGGACCGGCTGTATATTAATATATGATCTAGGTACACATAAGCATATCGGTCCAGGGCCTCTCTTAGGACCTCATTGATGAAATGTTGGAAGACTGTGGGGTCATTCACCAACTCAAAAGGGCATAACAAGGTATTAATAGTGGCCCGACAGAGTGATGAACATGGTCTTCCATTTATCACCCTGACGGATACAAATGAGGTTGTAGGCGCTGCGTGGGTCCAATTTGGTAAAGATGGAAGCCTGTTACAGCGCCTCAAAGGCTGAATTTATCAAGGGTAGGGGATGGCGCTCGTTGACCATGATGGAGATCAGTGCCCTATACTCTATGCAGAGGTGGAGCTTGCCATTCTTCTTCCCCACACAGAAGAACCCCGCCCCTGCTGGTGACTTAGAAGGTTGGATGAACCCTGTGGCTAGTGCCCCCTTGATGTAGTCCTCCATGCAAAAGCCTTCCCCATGGGGGCATGGTCCCCAGTCAGAGGTCTATTGCACAATCAATGCCCTATGAAGTGGGAGGAGCTGAGCTTTCTGCTCACTAAAGGCATCCCGAAGATCCCAATATTTTTTATTCCTCCACACTGTGGTCCCCAAACAACTATAGAGTGTGTGGACCAATCAATGTTGGGATTGTGCAGCACTAGCCATGGGGACTCCAGGACTTGTTGAAGCAATGGCTGGGTACAGTGGGTGGCTGCACCAGCCCTCAGTGGCCACACATCCATGGAACACACCTGGATAAGTCAGGCAAGGGGCTGGACCAGAATCCCCAGTCTGTGGGCCAGGGAAGAATCCAAAAAATTCCCAGTTGCTCCAGAATTAATGAATGCCTGCAAGGAAACAGGGCTGTCCCCTAGCCATAATAATGTTACTGGGAGAGATGTTGCTGACCTCCTTTCCTGTTCTGTAACAGAGCCCAGGTGACACTAAAGACCACCAACCTGCATGGGTTCAGGCTCTGAACAACTAGTAGAGGGCTCCCTGGTAGGGGGTGACCAAGGGCCCACTTTGGAGAACCAATTAGCGTGCGAGCGATCTCTCTCTCTAAGGCAATTGTTGATCTTTATAGCTAGATCATACAATTCCTCCACAGTGGGAGGAAGATCACAGGCGGTGAGCTCATCTTTGAGGTCTCCTGGTCCCAGACGCTTTCAGCTGCAAGAGTTCGGAACTATTGCATAGTCTGCCACAGACCGGGAGCCCTGATGGAGACGCAAAAGGCGTTGGCACAGCCTTACGGCCCCCTTCTGGGTTATGGAAGGTGCGGCGCATGGTCCCCATGAATGCCTGTGCTGTCGCACACTCCTCAGCTTTGTTCACTCACAGTGGGGTAGCCCAATCCAGGACACAGTGTGTCAGTAATGCCACCATATAGGCCACTTTTGCTCTTTTGGATGGAAAATGGGAAGGTTGTTGTTCAAAAACCAGAGAACATTTCAGTAGAAAGCCCCTACAAAGCCTTGATTGCCCTCCAAATTTATCTGGATGGCGAAGCTGAGTGGTGACCTAGGTCCAGGTGGGGCAGGGTGCATGTCTATGAGCTGGGGCTAGGACAGCCAACTGCTATATCACCTGCTGCAACAGCTGGTCGTGTCATCCAATAGCCTCCCCCAAGGCCTGCAGCGCCTGCTTCAATTGGTCAACCTCTGTTGTATCCATTGGCTGTGTTGGGTCCATAGGGAATGCTTGTTACCCATGGATTTACTATTTATTAGTAGTGTTATTTATCTATGTTAAATAAATCTATTTTTCCACATGCTCAAGTCTGACTAATGCTCTGCTTGGCCCAGTAATGTGGGCCCAGTAATGGATACACCATCTGTCATGCTATGGCACTGTGGGGAGGACCTACGTGCAGAGACACAGAATTGAGACTTGTTTATTTTCTGTTCTTCAATTGAGGAGAGAGGATGGTGGGGAACAAGCTTGAGCATGGTGGGGATCAAACCCCACACTTGTTGGGTAAGAGACCTGTGCTCTACTACTTCACCACCCAAGAGCACAGGTAACAAATGGAACTGCACCCTTACAACAAGGATGCAAAATAGAAGTGGGAAAATGGCAAACAAAGGAGATACCACATGGATATGGCTCAAACAAACGTTCTTTACTTCTTCACTAGAGTTTTATTGTTTCAGGGCTAGGGCAACATAGACATTAATTATCTTGTCTCTTCTTTCCTTAAAGCCTCACTCAACTTGGGAGAGCTAACTTACTAGCCTTTTCTGCTTGCTAGGCTTCACTCAGCTTGGGAGTGCTGGCTTGGCTTGGCTTGGCCCCTCTAAATAGAGCGACAAGGAGTGTTGCATGGCCTGGTCTTAAATAGAGCACCCGGCAGGTGCCTCCAATCATCACTGATTGCCCCTGGAGCTTTTGGGTCTGCATCCCTCCTTAGACCACGCCCAAAAGGTTGTCCCTGACAACAATACTTTAGCTCCTCTGCGGGTCAGCAAAGGGGTCATCCCAGACATCTCTCCTTGAGTCTGTCTGCTGCTTGCCCTTGTGCTTATTTGAGCACCACGTAGGTCGCCTGCCTGATTGTCTTGGTAGGAGGGTACTGTCGAGCTTCCAGGTTCACCTCTGACTGCGATCTCCAGAACTCCATTACCCAAGCCAGTGACATCACTGCCACATATCCTTCAACCACCAATCATGGACAACTTCTACATTCGTCATCACCAGAGTTTTAACTGGTTTCACCTGTGTATGGGTAACTCGGTTTGCTTTTAAACACCAACTTCACGTTCAATACTCAGTACAGATAGTGAATACAGCGCTTCCCCTCTTTCATTTGTTTTTTGTTTTTGGTGGCTTTTGACTCTGTTTTGCCCTTTATCATGCCCTTTTGACTCGTTTTTTTTTTTTCTTTTTTATCTTTTGCCTGTTTATTGGTGTTTTGCCTTAGGTTTCAATTTCCTTATATTCACATGTTGAAACATGAGAATCTAGTTTTTTGACATTAATACTGAAGGAAACTGCATAAAAGAGTATGAGCAGAAAAGGAATAAACAGACAAAACATGTACATCTATATAAAAGACCACTAACGTGTTAAGTTTTAGGAATCTAAAATAACTGCAAGTCTGCAGATGGTGTGAATTTCCAGGCTTAGCAGAAGAAACATCTATTTAGGCAGACAAAGCCCCAGATAAGGTTGATGAAAACTGCATCTTTAAAATAAAAGCACAATGAATAAACAAGGGCAGAAAAAATCTTCATCTTAAACGCTCCCTAACATCCTGTGAATCAGTAAAAGCCTCAGACTAGCAGCTTTATAAACTATGGACTATATATGTACACACAGTGGACACAAGAATATGAAAAAACAGGGAGTAAGAGATACAAACAGCACAAACCATGCCCAAATTTATTTTTAGGCTTTGGAAATGGAACTAGCTACAATTTTAGACATGTAAAATCAGAGCACTGTAATAACTACACTCATCATCAAAACAAAGAGTAGCACTTCATGACAGTAAGTGTCAGACTGCAGTGCTATTTAGCAGACGTGTGGACTCGAGTCACATGACTTGGACTCGAGTCCGACTCGAGTCACTAAACTGATGACTTGTGACTTGACTCGACAACATTACTAAAGACTTGCGACTTGACTTAGACTTTACCTTTACTGACTTGGACTTGGAATCGGACTTGAGCTTTAAGACTCGAAAAGACTTGACAACCCTACTTTAACATAATGAATAAGTAAAACTGAATCACGTAACTGGATCATTTTATATTAAATGGCGCTGTAACGCTAGGGAGCTGAGCCGCTCAGCCCAAATGATCCGTAACCTAGCAACAAGTAAAGCCGTAACCGTACAGCCAATCACGGGAAGCTTTGAGGGGGGCGCCAGTGTTGAATTTGTGCGGAGAAGACGAGTAACATGATCCCAAAAATAATCCTGTTCAGCTACAAAGATTATAATGTAGTAAATAAAAGACGAACTGCGGTATGCAAGACATGTGGAGTCAAGATCACAGATGGAGGTGCAACCACTTCAAACTCGACATTTGAGGCTGCACAAAGAACAGTAAGTCTGTGCTGTGGATATTTCGCGTATAGCAGTTAGCAAGCTAGCAAACGTAGCGACATAATAATAAACAACAGCGAATGTAAACAAAGCTGTTGTCCTCTGTTCGTCCCTCTCTCACACCGTTCACTGTGAGAGATTTTACTGAAAACTAAAGCGTTTAGGAACCACAGCATCTCAGCCACGACGTGGTGAATTAGCATAGAGCAGAAAAGTGTCAAACACAGCAGTTCACACATGCTGTTATATATATATGTATATATCGTCGCTGTCCAAGGAAAAACAAGTATCTCCAAAATGGCAACTTTACAAGAGAGGCCAAAAACCTCGTTCAATTTTAATGTAAGTCAATGGAACCAGACGTTTTTCTAAGCAATTTTGGGCCATTTCTGTTGGTCTATTCATCATGTAGATCTCACAGTGTAAACGACTGCCGCTGTTTTCAAATTATGCATAAAAGTCAAAATGGACAAAAAATGGAGATACATGTTTTTCATTGGACGGCGACGATATATATATATTACAGGTCCATACATTAACGCTTATGGGTTTAGAATGTGATGTCATTAAAAATTCCTGTAGGTGGAATGTGTTCTACTACTTCGTTATAGTGTGGTGTTCCTCCACCTTGGCCTTCGAGGCCCACTGCCCTGCACATTTTACTGTTTTTTCTGCTTCAGCACCTATTTTAACTCAGTAATGGGCTGGCTATGAGGTGATTAGTTGGATCAGATGTGTTGGGAGAATGGAAAACAATAAAAAGTGCAGGGCAGTGGGCCTCCAGGGCCAGGGTTGAGAAACAATGATGTAGTGTACTTTGTTAGCCTGTTTACAGAAATTTATAGCATACTGAAACAGCTCATATGATATCATGAATCATATGATATTCTTGTCCTTTCCTAATTTTTTTTAAATCCATAAACCTTGACTTTTTGTTGCTGTAAACTGTGGTATAATGTCACATTCATTTTTCCATACTGCGTTTAGTACATATCTATTAGAGATTACAGTAAGTACTTTGTTTACTGCACAGTACTTTGCAGGTTATTTAATCCTCAAATTATTTAATTAACGATTTGCACTACTTGTTCCTGTTAAGTAAAATAGCACTTTGTTGTTTGAACTGTTTGAGATGATGCAAGTTGTTTTTGTTATACTAAATACAAACTTTAAAAACATTTATGATTATGTCAGTTTAATATACTATGAATCAGCTGCATCAGTTATGTGAAATATTGAAATGACATCTGGTGACTTGACTAGGACTCGAAGTTTAAGACTTGGGACTTGACTTGAGACTTGCTTGTATTGACTTGGGACTTGACTCGAGACTTGCTTGTATTGACTTGGGACTTGACTCGAGACTTGATTGTTAAGACTTGAGACTTACTTGTTACTTGCAACTTAGTGACTTGTTCCCATGTCTGCTATTTAGTGTAAAAATAAAGGTTACCAGGAACAATAAATGATAGTTCAAGCTGATATGGAAGTTTAGACTGATGTGGACACTATGTAAGCAGTGTCTCTCAGTATGACATCAGGCTAGCATGTTTGCTACCCCAACATGCCAGGCATGGAGTTGTAGAGCTTCCTAATGTGTGGCAGTGTGATGTTGTTACACTAGATTATTCACGTCAGGGATTTTATTTTGAAATCAGCAAGGGCTTTTAACTGTTGGAGCAATTCATTGAGGAGAGAAAGGGGGACCATTAAATGTAATTCTTTCTAAAAATTTCTTAGTTTGAATTATTTTATTGTTTTTGTCTACTGCAAATTATTTAGCTTGAGGAATATATGAGAGAGAAGTGATTTACTAGAGCAAGTTCAATATGGGTGGAGTTGTAGCAGTGGAGTAAGAAGTAACCTTTTGTTCTGTTTGTAAAACGCCACTGTGAGAGAAGGTGTATGCTGGCGCAGCTCCGTAATTGTGAGTTAAAAAACACTCTGTATTTTTCAGCTTTCGACATAAAATGAGTTAATTTCCTCACAAAAACATTGTCACACAGTGGTTATGCTGTTGTGCAGTTAAAACACTGTTTTATGAGGTTTTAGTATGTTTCCATAATTTAGTATAGCTCCGTGATTGCGTGAGAGGGAAAAGCTAATGAAGCCTGTTTGTTCGCCTTTTGTAAACTCTGTGAAGATGGAGAAAATAAATGCCCTCTCATGTTAAGCTGGTGTGCTGATATCACTTCATTCATCATTCAACTCTACACAACGCAGAAGTAAACCCGTTACACATGCAGTTTGAATATTCACACCCAGTTCCTGCGGTAGGAGTGGCAGTGGGGGTGGAGTGACAACATGACAACAAACTGGGTCAGTCGTGGGCTGGAGGTTAGGAAACCAGCCTTGTGACTGGAGAGTTGCTGGTTCGATTCCCTGAACTGACAGTAACGACTGTGCCCTTGAGCACAGCACCTAACCCCCAACTGCTCCCCAGGCACCGTGGATAGGGCTGCCCACCGCTCCGGGTAAGTGTGCTCACTGCCCCCTAGTGTGTGTGTTCACTAGTGAGTGTGGGTGTTTCACTTCACGGATGGGTTAAATGCGGAAGACAGATTCCTCAGTGTGAAAATCACAATTGGCACAAAATGGTATCTTAATCTTAAAAACTGTTTATCTTGGTTCTGACCACAGACGTATTCGTTCGTCATCTCCACCAAGACAAGCGGTATTCGTCACTGGAGATGACCCACTCCCGTTGTGAGCCTTTTTCTATCCACTGCCACCAACAGCACATTATGGTAGTATTCGCATGACTGGTATGGCACATAATACATCGATAAGACCATCCCACTTCCCGGAATCCTATGATATGACCACTCTCAAAGTAAAGCACACTTAACAGGATGACCTTATGAAGTCAGTCAGGTACAGCAGTAATGCCCATCCTTCCTTACGCCACATGCGTGGCTAAACGTGGCTAACCCTAACTTGAATCATTCAAGAGTCTCACAATGTCGAACGTACACACCAAGTTACATTTGTGTCGGTCGTTCATGTAGTGGATTCGGTCATGACTGGGTGCGTTTCTTCTACTGATGGTATAGAATGCATGTGTGACATAGCAGACACAGCAGTAAGAATCCTGCCTTCTGTCCTGAATCTGACTTCTGTGTTGTCCCTTGACAATGCAACCTTCATTCGCCCCTTCGGATTTTACATCAGTGGACTGTACAACATGCCGTATTCAAAGTACTACTATATGTTTCTGTGTTTTGTATATGCTGTGACTGTTTTAGGGAACTCTTGTATAATGGGTACTATATACCTGGCCCGTACTCTACACACAGCTAAGTACATAGCTGTCTTTAACTTGGCTTTTTCTGATCTGTGTGGAAGTTCTGCTCTCATTCCGAAGTATGCAGAGATGTTTCTGACGGAGAACCAGTACATACCTTATGAAGACTGTCTGATGAGCATGTTCTTTATTTTTCTGTTTATGATCATGCAGTCCTATAGTCTGCTTGCTCTGTGCTTTGACAGAGTAGTTGCTATATGTTTCCCTCTGAGGTATCATGCTATTGTCACCAAATCCACAATGACCCTGATCCTTGGTGTTCTGTGGCTTCTTGCTGTAACTATTACTACCTTAATGGTTTCTCTTCTTACCAGACTGTCCTTCTGTAGATCTGTCACCATTGGTAGTTATTTCTGTGATCATGGGCCCATCTTCAGACTGGCCTGTAATGATTATTCTCCTAATTTATTTATGGGCAGTACCTATTCAGCTGTGCTTTGCTTTCCATTCTCACTTATAGCTTTTTCATATGTGTGTATTTGTGTTGCATTGCTTAAGATCTCTAAATGTGCTGAGCGTATGAAAGCTATGAAGACCTGCACTTCTCACCTGATATTAGTGGGGATGTTTTATCTACCCATTTTTAGTGTTTATGCCTCTACTCTTACAATATCAATACATCCAAATATTAGAATAATGAACTCAGTTCTAGCACAAGCAATTCCACCTATGTTAAACCCCATCATATACACTCTGAAGACAGAGGAGGTACTGCAGTCTATTAAAGTACTGTACAAACGAACAAAGGTAAAAACTTTACAATAGAAGAGCCTGTGAAATCTGTTAACAATTAAAATGATTTAATAGGTAGATCTATTGGCATAAAGCAAAGGTTTGCCCTCTTTTTTTTAAAGAACTGAAGCTTTTATTCCTATTTGAACTGCCAACTTACAGTCTCTTACACATGTCCCTTAGCCTTAATAATTTTATTTATATTAAACATTTAAAAACAAGCAAACAAACAGATTAAAAAGTATAAAAACATTCACAGCTTTGCCTGTTTTGAAACACCTGACGCGTCTACAACTGAACCTACTTTTTGTCTTCAAACTTAAAAAGCAAACAAATGTATATAAACAAACAACATGGATTTTTTTTTAGAAGAAAATACAAATAACTGGCCTGAATTTTCATAATACATTATAAATACATGTAAATGAATAAATAAATAAATTAACACTTTACAACTTATTTTTTACGACTTAATTACTGTTTATAGACCACCAAGGCCCTACTCAGATTTCTTAACTGTGTTCAGTGGCTTTGAAGTTTGTAAGTTGAGACATGCTGCATTAAAAATGTATCCTTTAAATGTTTCCAAAAACCACGGCATTGTTTTGGACCCTACACTTTCTCTTCAGATTTCCATTGCTATTACCTTCACATATAAAAATATGGGAACAACTAAATTCACTAAGATTTTTAAGCTATATTTTTCAATCCATTTTAAGATTTTATGGCAGTGCCTGGGAGGAAAAACAGACAGCAACGCAGTAAATTGTTATTCTTATCTTAAAAAAGTAAAACAAAACTATGTAAACACTTAAAAAGTTTGTTAAACTGTGTTCTTTATATATAAAATACATACACAGTACTGAGACATGGCATTATTAATGTGATGATGATTTCAAGGCGGTGACATGGTAACGTAGCAGCCTCTCTGGTAAATGGTGCTATTTTTGCAGAAACCAAGTATTTCAACATACACATAATTTACTGTTTACTCACTTAAGTGCTTTACATAGAGATGGGTCTTCAGTCTGCGTTCTGATTATGTCCTTTTAGCCAGGCTGTAATAGGAAATGTTCATACTTCCTGTGTTCCATAATTAGTCCCAAACAGAGCTAACTGTCTCTCTTTATTTTTACCAAGCTAATGGCTGCCCTCCAGTCTGGCTTGATACTGAGGTTTTCCTGTTTCTTGCCCCTAACCAGTTGCCTATCCACCCAGACAGACACTGAAGGAAGATTGGCCGGGTTTCCCTGCTACCTGCCCCTGACCAGCTGCTTACCTGCCCAGCCTAACACTGATGAAGGACTAACTAGGCTTCTCACCGCAGATACCTGTGTGAGTCTGATTCCTCCCAAGGTTTCTTCCTTCTACTTCGGGGAGTTTTTCCTTGCCATCATCGCCTTCGGCTTGCCCACCGGGGGCTTTTTTACAACTGAATTTCTGTAAAGCTGCTTTGAGACAACATCAGTTGTAAAAACGTGCTATATAAATAAATTTGATTTGATTTTAATTGACTACAGCTGACATGAGTAAAACTCTGTGCAGAGTCAACCCACCCAGAGCTGCTGAACCATAGAGTGTTCCCGGCCAAGTGCTCAGAAAATGTGTCAAAAAACTAGCAGATATTCTCATGGAAATCTTCAACATCTCTCGTAGCAACGCCATTATCTCAGTATGCTTCAAAGACACCACCAATGTCCCAGTGTTGATGACTACCATCTTGACATACTCATACATATATATCATAATTCAGTGCTTCGAGAAGATCGTAATGAGGCAAATTAGATCCCAGCTCCCTCCTTCACTCTGTGGTTTATGTATCGTTCTACAGATAACACCATATTTACCACTCTGGACCTTATTCTTCCTGAGACAAAGAAACTTATGTTAGGATGTCATTCGTAGACTTCAGTACATCATTCAATACAATTATTCCTCAGCACATGACTGGAAATTTGAGCCTTCTGGGCCTGAACACCTCCCTCTGCATCCAGAGCCTGGACTTCCTCACTGGGAGGCTAAGGTGTGGGTCACTAAGGTGTGTTTATATCATTATGTATAAGGTGCTTATGTCATTGCTAATGGGTTTTATGTTCAGACCTGCACCTCCACCTCTCACCCATCCCTTCCCCCAAAACTTTCTGGCACCTTCTCCTTCACCATTCAAATGTTGTTTCTTTCTTCTACAAGCTGGAACGTTTCACCTATGCAGCTTTCTCCTTCAGTATTGGCGTCTTTTACTGTGGCCATCGTTTTTCTTCCCCTGGCCTGCCGAATCATTCATTTGGGCCCAATGACTCTTCTGCCACAACTCTCTTTCACTGTTTTTACTACCATTTACCAGAAGCTCAATTGGTCAGCTCAGCTGGATTCTCCAAGGTCCAAACAATTAAGCAGCTTTTCAGTCATATTGCCTGCTTTTTGCTCATGCAGTTTGAAAACACATATATTCATATTCCAGGACATTCAGCTGCATAGCTCATTAGCTGACACTCATTTCAAATGTCAAATTCTGAGTTTTAGCTTGTCAAGCTCCTCCTCTGGCATCAATCAAATCAGTAATGTTCCCCCCACTGCCTCAGGTTTTATGGATTTATGGTATTTAAATGTCAGTTACAAAGGTAAAAATAAACAATAGATGAATTATGTTACAGTTATCACTTTATCATCTGCAAGGAGGCCTCTGTATGTATTGTACATATTGTATACAGGCTTTGTGATTGTCAGGCACATCCACCTAAACAACAGGTGCCATCCCGGGGAAGTGGTGAGTAGTCCCTTTCTGGGTATGGTAATTAAGTCTCTTCTATTGCCTGTCACTTTGTACCACCAGGGTTCTCCTTTCACTTTCACAGCCCTGATTGACTCTGGCGCTGAGGGGAAATAATTTTATATATACTCCAGATTCTGATGGTCCTCATGAACACTCCCCTGTCAGCAGTGGATGGTGACACCAAGGGAAAAGGAGTTGGCACTATGAATATCAGGTTAGGGTTGCACAATGCCCCTTTCTGTTTTTTATTAATGATGTCCTTCGGGACGTTAGGCTGTTTTGTATTGCTTACATTGATGATATTCTGTTTTATTCTCTGGATTTACTGTATCATGTAGTACATGTTAGACAGGATCTCATTTGTCTCCTCCAACACCAGCTCTATGTAAAGGGCAATAAGTGCAAATTTAATTTAAGTTCCATGTCCTTTCTGTGGTATCATTATCTTGGTGGACGTTATCATGGATGACCGTAAACTAGACACAGTGGTTAATTGGCCTTTGCCAACTCAGGGACCTCCAAATATTTATTGGTTTCACCAGCTTTTATAGGTTCTTCATTCCCATTTACAGTGCTATAGCGATTTCTTTTACGTCCCTCCTTAAGGGTAATGCTAAATGGTTCATTTGGAATCCCTGATCGCATTGAGCCTTTTGTTGATGAGGCTGTCCTTTCGCAGTATGTTTTTACTCCTACAAATTGTCCCCTGCTGAAAGGAACTATGGTATTGGGGATAGGGAACTTTTAGCCATGAACCTTGCTCTTGGAGAAAGGCATTGTTGGTTAGAGGGAGCCCAACATCTCTTTTAGGTCTTCATGGACAACAAGAATTTGGCATACCTATGGTCAATTTAGAGATTAAACTCATGCCAAGCTAGGTGGTCACTTTTTTCTCATGCTTTGATTTGAAAATAACATACCTTCCAGGTACCCAAGCCAATGTAGCCAAAGCTCCCCCTAGCCAATGTTCCCAGGGAAACAATTTATATGTCCACTCAGTTCCATGATAAAGTAATTACTTGGAACCACTCTTTCCTGACGTCAGGTCATTCTGGTAAAACCAGAACCCTCCAATTCTTGTCTGGTAAATACTGATAGGAGAAATATGTCTATTGACATACATCACTTTGTGGCTTTCTGCTACACCTGTTCTCAAAGTAAAACCCTGCTTACCCTGCCTGCTGGAAAATTTACACGTTTACCCATTCCGCTATGGTGGTAGACCGGTTTTATAAAGGGGCGAGATCCCTTCAATTCGACCAGCTACCCACTGCTTTCCAAACTGCAGAAAGTATTTTTAAATAATGTTTTCTGTCCTTAGAAAACATCAGAAATGATAATAATATTAATTATATAGCAAAAGCCACAGTGGGGATACCATGACGGATGCAGCTAGAAATTAGTTATTTAAGAAGTGACCACTTGGGCTAGACCTTTGTCTGCAACCAGTTAAGAATTGTAGTATCTAACTGCAAGTCTGCTGATGGATGGTGTGAATCTCCAGGCTTAGCAGAAGAAACATCTATTTAGGCAGACAAAGTCCCAGACCAGGTTGATGAAAACTGCATCTTTAAAATAAAAGTACAATGAATAAACAAGGGCAGAAAAAAACTTCATCTTGAATGCTCCCTAACATCCTGTGAATCAGTAAAAGTCTCAGTAGTGGAGATCACGTGACCGATTCTCCGGAATGGCTGCTTGCGGCTGGGCTCCAATTTAATGGTGTTTTTTCATCTCCTAGTGACTTTTTGGCAACTACACGATGGATGAAAGAAAATCAAGCAAAAGAAAATACAAAATACCTCGCCTGAGTTTACTAAAATGGCAGACCTGTTAACCGAGTTATTGGATAAGCTGGCTAGTTTTTTTCAATCAAAATTCGAAGCGCTCTGTGTGGATTTCAAATCCCAGCTAACTGCAATTAAAGAAGATTTCTCAGTTCAGACACAATCCATCCTAGCTCTAGTGGAGGGGATGGACTCTGTGACTCTGTGATGTGTGAGCAACGCGAACAGAAACGAGCGATTAACGACCACTCGTCTCAGCTGGAAACCATGGAAAAGAAGCTCGCAGAGCTGGAGGACCGTTCCCATCGAAATAATATCTGACTGGTGGGTCTACCCGAGGGTACCGAGGGCAGCGACCCGATCGTCTTCATTTAAAAAGCCATTAAGGACTGCTTCCCATCGCTGGCGAGCTTACCGTGTTTATAGGGGAGCGAAAGATCCTTGCAACTTGCCGCGGGTCTTCATATTCAAGCTTCTCCGGTATCAAGACAGGCAGCGTCTGCTGAAGGCGAGTAGGTTCCACGGTCCTCTCCCCTCCTCGGGCTCTATTCTCCGATTCTTCGTTGACTAAACCACTTTTACATCAAGGAGGAGAATGTCTTTTGCCCCGATTCAGAAATCTTTGAAAGCGGCTGGTTTTAAAAGCTTTCTGATATACCCAGCACAGCTAAAGGTTACTGCGGCAGGTACTGTCCATCTCTTTTCTTCACCACAAGAAGCAGAAGCGCTTCTCTCTTCTTTGGCTCAAGCAAAGACCACCCAGCCCATGTAAATACAGTTATTGACTCTGCTGCCAATATTGTCTACCTTATAACGTCTGGTATAATGATTCCTTGATTTATTCTCACCCAAATTGTATCTTTTTGCGATAACTATCTTTGGGTTTAGACATTGTTGTGTTTTTTGTTTTTTTTTTAATTGCTGAGTTCACTTTCTCTGTCTTAGTACTCCCAAAGGGTAGGGCATTTTCTTGTAATGAGGGTTTTCTGCAGCCCCTTACTGATTCCCCAACAAAGAGAGCTATGTGCTTAGATATTTTACATAGGAAAAAAATAGACATAGCATTACTACAGGAGTCTCATCTTTTACCTCAATATGTCATGAGAATATCCAACAAATACTTTCAGGTAGCTGCATACTCATCAACTGGGGATAAAAATTTGGTACTTTGATCTTACTACGTAGGAAATTGAACATAATTCTTTGTACAGGTGCTGATAAATTTGGATGAATGTATAAATAGATGGCATTTTAATAACACTATTACAAAATTCTTTTTTTTTTTCTCCACATTTAGCTCTAATCTTGAAGAATTTATGCAATTCAATTGTTGCTAATTTCAAAATCCTCAGTTTTTGTGGGGAGCGATTAAAGGCTTTATTAGAGGACATACCACTTCTATTGCCTCTCACTTACATAAGTTAAAACTGCAGAAAATTACAACTCTGTAAAACAAAATAGCTTATTTATCTCACTCATTACAACAGAGGTTTGAAGAATCATCAGCATCTGAGCTAGAATTAGCTAAGAGAGATTAAAAGAGAGAGATTAAGACAGAGCAAAGAGAATTAAATTCCATTCTCAAAAAACAATCTGAATTCTCAATCCACAGGACTAGACAGTACTATTATTTTTATAGTAGTCGTCCCAGTCATCTGCTAGCCCTCAAACTGATATTCCTGTCCTTCAATCTCCACTAGGCGTATTAACTACAGATCCTTCCCAAATCAATCATATCTTTCAGCAGTTATATTGTATTGTTTTTATCCTGGGCCTCACTATAATGATCTTATCTCCTACTTAAAGACTTTGAATTTGCCTTCTCTGTCTAATGAAGAAGCGGATATTCTCGGCTAACCATTAACGTTAGAGGAATTAAAAAAGGCATTGCTAACTATAAAAAAAGGCAAGGCTCCAGGCCTTCCACCAGAATTTTATTTAGCCTTTTTTTCTCAATTAGGCCCACCCCTTTTAGATATGTTTAACAAGTCAATTGAAATAGGCTCTTTTCACCGACAGGATAATACTGCAGTAATTTCCGTCCTTCTTAAAGCTGGGAAAGACCCAACTTTATGTAGTAGTTACCGCCCCTTATCTCTGATTGGTTCAAATGTCAAATTATTTGCCAAAATCTTAGCTATTCACCTTGAAACTTATATATCCAAATTGATACACCATGATCAAACAGGCTTCATTAAATCCTGGTTTTCCTCTGATAATGTAAGACGCTTGTTTCATGTTTTAGATTATGCACCAAATATCTTTTCACCTTGCGCTGTATTATCTCTCGACGCAGAAAAAGCATTTGACCGATTAGACTGGAATTTTCTATTGTCAGTGCTTGAAGTTATGGGTTTTGGTTATAGCTTTATTAGAATGGTCAAAACTCTATATTGAAACCCTACTGCTGCGGTTTTAACTGGAGCAAATTGTTCTTCGCCTTTTTCAATTTCTCGTGGTTCTAGACAAGGTTGTCCTCTATCACCTTACCTATTTGCCTTGTCTCTTGAACCTTTGGCCCAATCGATGCGCCTCTCCCATGATTATTCTCCTATCAATATTCATTCATATTCAATACGCAAAACTATATCTCTTTATATGCAGATGATATTCTTTTGTATTTTAATAATGCTCCCCAAACTCTTCCTCACTTACTGTCCATCCTGGACACATTTGGTAATCATCTGGGTACAAAATTAATAAGACTAAATCTGCTCTACTTCCCATAAATGATGCAATGAGGAAACTAAAACTCACATTACCATTTCCAATAGTATCCCACTTTAAATACCTAGGCATTCAAATTTTTCAGACCCTAAATGAAACGGTCAAATTCAATTTTATGTCCACACTAAACATAATTAGCAATGACTTGAAAAGATGGAATCAGATGACTAATACTCTTCAAACCCGTATTTCAGTAATCAAGATGAATATTCTTCCTAGAATTAACTTCATAGCTTCAATGATTCCTCTCCCACCCACAGAGGACTTTTAGAACAAGCTTAATTCTGACATTTTATCTTATCTGTGGAAGGGCAAAAAACCTAGATATAAGATGTCTAATCTTCAGCATCTTAAAACTGATGGAGGTCTTTCACGACCAAATTTCAAATAATATCATCATGCTCTTACACTTCGGTCTATAGTCGTTTGGTTTAACCCTGATCCCAAAGCTTCCTGGCACCCTGTAGAGAAAGGTATTGTTGCTCCTCATAGATTGCAAGATTTTATATACTCTAATGTTTCTTTGAAATTCTGTAAAATGAGGTATGGACCAATTATTGCTAATGTACTCCTAACTTGGAGAACGGCAGAAAGAATAACTAAAACTTCCACTACATGGCACAGTTTTTCTCCTATATTTCATAATTATAAACTTACTTCTCACAGGTAATAAACCTTTCACCTTTCCCCAGTGGCAACAAAAAGGAATTAATATTCTGAATGACATCATTAATAATTCTGGACTCCGGACATTCCAAGACCTACAATTATCTTATAATTTGCCTGGATCTTCTTTCTTTCTTTATCTTAGGGTTACGCTCAGCGATTAAAGCATATGGCATGATACCCTACTTTTGCATCCTTTACATAATCTATTTAGTAAAAACGTGAGAACCAGGGGACTTGTATCTCTTATTTATATTACCCTTCTTTGTGCTACATACAAACAGCTGAGTATTCAGGTTATATGGGAAAAGGAGCTCAAACTCCATCACAACCAAACTGACTGGCAAACTGTCTGGGATAATATCATTTCATCCTCCAGAAATCCTAACCAACAGTTAATCCATTATAATTTTATTTTTTAATTTTACTTAACCCCCTGTAGACGTTACCACATGCATCTTATACATTTACATTTATGGCATTTAGCAGACGCTCTTATACAGAGCGACTTACAACCGTGAGTTGTATTTATGTCGATTCCTCTTGCAACCTGAACTGTACAGGACAAAGAATTTGGATGGCTGGACTGACGGCTGCCAAAAAAACACTAGTTCTACGCTGGCAACCTCCTCATTCTTTAAGTTGGAGACAATAGATCCTGTCATGTGTGGACATCATTAACTTGGAATTGTCGACTGCTCATATCCATGGTGCTAAAGGAAGCACGTTAAAGGCCTGGGAAGATGCTGTTGATAAATTTGCCAAACTACTCTGAACTCTGAGTAGTCTACTCTGGACTCTGAGTAGTCCACTGTCTATTATTATTTTCATCATTATTAATATTATTATTGCATCTATTTACCTTCAGTTATTCTACAACTGTATTGTATTCACTTTCTTTCATGTTAATCTGGCCATTTGAGGGTGGGGTGCCATGGGGAGGGGTATGGGATGGAGGGGTCGTGGAGTGGGATTGTGAGGACGGGGTTGCAGGGTGGAATATTGATTGATTGTTTTCTCTTTCTGTCTTTTTAAATGACAAATATTTGATCAAAAAAAGTAAAAGCCTCAGTAGCACTACACAACAGGAAGTGTTAGACTGCAGTGCTATTTAGCGTGAAAACTATCATTAATAAAGCACTGATTGTTTGGATAAAAAAAATTGCGTTAAATATATCATATAGGGGACAAACACAGTGATATTTGAGAAGTGAAATAAAGTTTATATGATTTACAGAAAGTGAGCAATTATTGGTTAAACAAAAGTAGGCAGGTGCATACATTTGGGCACTGTTGTCATTTTATTGATTTCAAAACCTTTAGAACTAATTATTGGAACTCAAATTTGGTTTGGTAAGTTCAGTGACCCTTGACCTCCATACACAGGTGACTCCAATTATGAGAAAGGGTATTTAAGGGGGGCAATTGTAAGTTTTTCTCCTCTTTGCATCTTCTCTGAAGAGTCGCAGCATGGGAGTCTCAAAACAACTTTCAAATGACCTGAAAACAGAGACTGTTCCCCGTCATGGTTTAGGGGAAGGATACAGAAAGCTCTCTCAGAGATTTCAGCTTTCAGTCTCCACTGTGAGAAACACTGTGAGGAAATGGAAGACCACAGGCACAGTTCAAGTCAAGGCTCGAAGTGGCAGACCAAGAAAAATCTGGAATAAACAGAAGCGAAGGATGAGGAGAACAGTCAGAGTCAACCCCCAGACCAGCACCAAAGACCTACAACATGATCCTGCTGCTGATGGAGTCACTGTGCATCGTTTAACTATTCTGCGCACTTTACACAAGGAGATGCTGTATGGGAGAGTGATGCAGAGGAAGCCTTTTCTCCGCCCACATCACAAACAGAGCCGCTTGAGGTATGCTAAAGCACATTTGGACAAGCCAGCTTCATTTTGGAATAAGGTGCTGTGTTATTTGGGCAGAACAAGGGCCGTTATGCATGGAGGAAAAAGAACACAGCACTCCAAGAAAAACACCTGCTACCTACAGTAAAATTTGGTGGTGGTTCCATCATGCTGTGGGGCTGTGTGGCCAGTACCGGGACTGGGAATCTTGTTAAAGTTGAGGGTCGCATGGATTCCAATCAATATCAGCAGATTCTGGAGACCAATGTCCAGGAATCAGTGACAAAGCTGAAGCTGTGCCGGGGCTGGATCTTCCAACAAGACAACGACCCTAAACACTGCTCAAAATCTACTAATGCATTCATGCAGAGGAACAAGTACAACGTTCTGGAATGGCCATCTCAGTCCCCAGACCTGAATATTATTGAAAATCTGTGGTGTCACTTAAAAAGAGCTCTCCATGCTCGGTAACCATCAAACCTGAATGAACTAGAGATGTTTTGTAAAGAAGAATGGTCTAAAATACCTTCAGCCACAATCCAGACTCTCATTAGAAGCTATAGGAAGCGTTTAGAGGCTGTTGTTTCTGCGAAAGGAGGATCTACTAAAGGTTTTTTTTTTTGGTGCCCAAATTTATGCACCTGCCTAATTTTGTTTAGACAATTATTGCACACTTTTTGTAAATCATATGAACTTCATTTCACTTCTCAAATATCACTGTGTTTGTCCCCTATGATATATTTAACTTAATTTTTTATCCAAACAATCAATGATGTATAAAGGTAAATCAGGAAAATTAACAAAAATAGAGTGCCTGGAAGCCAGATGTTCATGTAGTGGATTCGGTCATGACTGGGTGTGTTTCTTCTACTGATGGTATAGAATGCATGTGTGACATAGCAGACAAAGCAGTAAGAATCCTGCCTTCTGTCCTGAATCTCATGAATTGTAGAATTGTATTTATGATATAATACATTATTGCTTTCTTTAAATCACTCCAAATGTATTCTACTTCAGTGTGCGACCTTGTCTGTAGAGATTAGAGGTGTGTTTTTGAGGGTGACGTAAACATAGCTCAGTTATAAATATTTGAGCTCTACTGAACTTCTGCACTAAAAGGTTTAGTCTAGCTGCAGAAGGTACTGAATTAAACGTCTGGGCATTAGTCATCACTTTCCTGTATTCTTGTTACATGTTGATCAGTTTTAGGGACATTGTTCATTGATATTGTGTTTGTCACAGTTTTAAAACACTTTTATTTGCATTAACATTTTGATGATATATAGTGAAATGAACAGTTTAAAGTAGTATTACTGTTCTTTCCTTTATTGTAGGCCAGTCTCCTCCTGACATGACTTCTGTGGTGTCCCTTGACAATGCAACCTTCATTCGCCCCTCTGGATTTTACATCAGTGGATTGTACAACATGCCGTATTCAAAGTATTACTATATGTTTCTGTGTTTTGTATATGCTGTGACTGTTTTAGGGAACTCTTGTATAATGGGTACTATATACCTGGCCCGTACTCTACACACAGCTAAGTACATAGCTGTCTTTAACTTGGCTTTTTCTGATCTGTGTGGAAGTTCTGCTCTCATTCCGAAGTATGCAGAGATGTTTCTGACGGAGAACCAGTACATACCTTATGAAAACTGTCTGACGAGCATGTTCTTTGTTTTTCTGTTTATGAGCCTGCAGTCCTATAGTCTGCTTGCTCTGTGCTTTGACAGAGTAGTTGCTATATGTTTCCCTCTGAGGTATCATGCTATTGTCACCAAATCCACAATGACCCTGATCCTCGGTGTTCTGTGGCTTCTTGCTGTAACTATCATTACCTTAATGGTTTCTCTTCTCACCAGACTGTCCTTCTGTAGATCTGTCACCATTGGTAGTTATTTCTGTGATCATGGGCCCATCTTCAGACTGGCCTGTAATGATTATTCTCCTAATTTCTTCATGGGCAGTGCCTATATAGCAGCTGTGCTTTGCTTTCCATTGGTACTGATAGCTTTCTCATATGTTTGTATTGGTGTTGCATTGCTTAAGATCTCTCAGGGTGCTGAGAGAATGAAAGCTATGAAGACCTGCACTTCTCACCTGATATTAGTGGGGATGTTTTATCTACCAATCTTTAGTGTGTATATGTCTACTCTTACAACAATAGTACATCCAAATACTAGAATAATCAACTCTGTTCTGGCACAAGTAATTCCACCCATGTTAAACCCCATCATATACACTCTGAAGACAGAGGAGGTACTGCAGTCTATTAAACTACTGTACAAACGAACAAAGGTAAACTTTACAATAGAAGATCCTGTGAAATCTGTTATCATCAACAATTAAAATGATTTTATAGTTAGATCTATTGGCATAAAGTAAAGGGTTCTCCTCTTTTTTTTTACAGAACTGAAAATCCCAAATGCTTTTATTCTGGTTGCTATTATAATTGCTTTTATAATATTTATATTAACAGTCCCATGATTGTAGTTTAATACCCTGTAAGCAACGTATTGTTAGCATAAAGCTTGTATAGGATTATTTTTGAGCTTTTAGGTCATTTTTTAATAAATAATGTTTGAATAAATGTCTCGACACTTTAGTGATTAAAAAAAAAAGTTACTGTATAAAAAATATTGAAGCCCAATGGTTTTTCTTTAGGTTTATTTTTTGTAGACATAATTTCCACCTATTCCTACAGGTAGAATGCTAAGAAAACAAGGGTTTTTTTCTGTTCAAATAAATAAATGTAAATAAACAAAGAACATGGAATTATTGTTTGATTAAAATACAAATAACAGTTCTGAATTTAGTTCAACATTTTCCGCTTATGACATAATATCTTATCATGGTCAGGATGGCCTTTTTAAGCTACTCTTAATACATAAGTACATTTAAATTAATAAATAAACATATGAACACTAAGAATAATTTTTTTACAGATCATTTTTTTGTAAGTTGAGGCTGTGTTGCTGACATCATACTCACATGTCCTCAGTCAGCCAATCACTCACACTCTAACTTGCCTGAGTACTGATTTGTTTCACCTGCCTCTCATCACACAGTCTGCTTATCTTTTGACTTCAGGAACGCCCCTTCGGTTTTCCAGTCATTTATCAATGATGTTCTCCGGGACATCACCTATATCAATGACCTTTCGATGCACTCACCTGATATGCCTACTGTGTTCAGCCTCTTTCTAGGTTACATTATAAACCTCAGGGTGATCATAAGGTTGAGCCATAGTCAAAGGCCATCCCCAATTCCGTCCACGATCTACAAAGATTCTAAGGGTTTTCCTCATTCCTATCACGGTTTTTTATATGGAATTACAGTTCGATTGCTGCCCCTCTGACTTAAGGGTAATGCTAAAAGGATTGTATGGAACCCCCAAGCAGAGAGTGTGTTTGTGGAGCTAAAACAGAGATTCACAACTGCCCCCTTGATAAAACATCCAGACCCTGCTAAACCCTTTGTTGTGTGGGTGGGTGTAAGTCCTATCACAGCACAGTGGTGAACCTCTAAATTAGGGATAACAAGTTTTTTTAAATCAAGTTAGCTTTCAAGGAGTGGCGTGTTTTGCTTTTTGGTATCCCTGAGGATGTAGTGTCTGACAGAGGTACCCAGTTCACCTCTCAAATCTGGACAACTTTTATGGAGAGACTGGATATTTCTGTCAGCCTCACCTCAGGGTATCATCCCCAAAGCAATGGCCAATGTGAAAGGACCAATCAGGAGCTTGGTAAGTTTTTGCGAATATATTGTCACAATAAACTAAATGACTGGTCTGTGTATCTGCCCTGAGCTGAGATGGCTCAAAACTCGCTCATCAGTTCCACCACATCCCTCACACCATTTCAGTGTGTGTTTGGTTATCAACCCCCTTTCATGCCCTGAATCTCCATTCTGTTGTCGGTTTTCCCTTTGTGGAATATTGGATCCAACGAAGTGAGTACGTGTGGGAGCAGACCCATCAGCACATTGACACCAAACGTGGTGATACTACCTTATATGCTCCCAGAGACTGAGTTTGGCTATCCACCAGGGACTTCAGGCTTACAGAGGGACGTAAAAAACCTCACTCCCACATATATTGGTCCATTTAAATATTGGTAAATTTAGATTATGATTCTAAATCCAATTTAAAGATGCAGTTTTTACCTTAGCAACCAGCTTCCTCTGGTTCAGGACACTCCTTTACATCTTACCTCTGCTACCACCTCTTACCCATCCCTTCCCTCAAAACTTTCTGGCACCTTCTCCTTCACCATTCGAATGTTGTTTCTTTCTTCTACAAGCGCATCATCTCCGACCATGTGGATCTGGAACTTTTCTTTTTCTTTACTTTGGCCATCGTTTTTCTTCCCCTGGCCTGCCGAATCATTCATTTGGGCACAATGACTCTTCTGCCACAGCTGTCTTTCACTATTGTTGCTGCCATTAACTGGAAGCTCAATTGGTCAGCTCAGCTGGATTCTCTAAGTTCCAAACACTTAAGAAGCTTTTCTGTCACCGTCTATCGGAGAATCACAAAACTAATAAGTCCCCAGGTGTTGATGGTTTCCCAGCAGAATGGTACAAGACCTTTAAAGAGGAGCTAGCCCCCCTACTCACTTCATCTTTTAACTGGACCCTTAAAGAAGGACAGTTGCCACCCTCATGGAAAGAAACTATAATATCATTATTCCCAAAGATGGGAAAGATCCAAAATACTGTAGCAATTCGTCCTATATCTGTTCTCAATGTAAATTACAAGATATATACCTCAATTATTGCTAAAAGATATAGGACATTTATGACAGACTTAATTGACGAAGATCATAGTAGTTTCATAGTAGGTCGTCAGACACAAGACGACATCAGAAGAACTGCATGTTTTTAACTCAATACAAAAGACAGGAGTGAGCGCTATGCTGATAAGTCTTGATGCTGAAAAAGCCTTTGATGGTGTGAATTGGAATTTTTTATACTTAGTGTTAGAGCAATTTGGTTTTAGCAAGGATTCAATTAAGTGTATTAAAACTATATCAAAATCCAACGGCTAGGATAAACATTAACGGTAGTCTAACAGATAGGATAACCCTCAAAAGAGGCACACGCCAAGGGTGTGGTTTATCCCCTCTTCTTTTTGCCCTATATATGGAACCTTTAGCACAAGCAATACATCAAAGTACAGAACTGAAAGGAATTACTATAAAGGGACAAACACATATCAGCTTATTCGCAGATGACGTTATCATTTATTTGGACAGTCCTAATACAGGTTTCCCATGCCTGATGAAAACCCTGAACATGTATGGCAAACATTCAGGATATAAAGTGAACGTTAATTAAACACAGACACTGGCCTTTAACTACACTCCCCCCACCCCCCGAAATCAAGAATTTATACCTATTGAAATTGGATGCAAAAGCTATAAAATATTTGGGCGTGACCTTAACAAAGCAAGCTCCTCAACTTTTTAAAACTAATTTTAATCATATCCATTTACAGATTAAAAGAGACATAGAGAACTGGTCCACCCTGCCACTAGATTTTAGTTCCAGAATTGAAATAATTAAGATGAATGTTGTTCCTAGACTCCTATACCTATTTCAATCTCTTCCTGTTAAAATACCTCAAGAAAGTTTTCAAGTGTGGGATAAGATGATCTCCATATTCATATGGAATGGTAGGAAGCCTAGAATAAAGTACTCCACATTACAGTTGACTAAAGAAAAGGGTGGGTTGACATTACCAAATCTTAAAGACTATTTTCAGACAGCACAACTTGGACCATTAATTAAATGGTGTGATGAAAGCTACAGTGCACGGTGGAAAGACATTGAAAAGACAGTAGAACAATTACCTAGCCAGTCCTTCATTGGAAATAGGAAACTTAAAGACACTACACAATTCATTAGACCCAATAAGCTCCCATACACTAGATATTTAGTTCAATTTAATTAAACACTATAAATTTGAAAGGCAAATAATATTGTTGGTTTGCTTATGATGAAAAATTTAAAACAAACTTGACTGACCAGAGTTTTAGGAAATGGGGAACCAAGGGGATCACTGCAGTATGTAGAATCATTAAGAATGGAAATGTGATGAGTTTTCAGGAATTGAAGGAGAATTATGGGTTAGAAGACAAAGATTTTTTTAGATACTTAAGGGATTATCTTACAACTGAAATACAAAATACACACTTTTTAAGCCTTTAAATGCAGTGTTGGACGTAGTAGTGAAGGTATACAGTGGGACAAAATTTAGAGTGACATCCCAGCTTTACCGCAGCCTGAGGCGATGTCAGACATCCTCAACTCTATACATAAAAGCTAAATGGGAGAAAGAGTTAAACATTGATATTACAGACGAAGAGTGGACTAAAATGTGTACAACACAGCACATGACTACTAACTCAAGGATATGGAAAGAATTTGGATGGAAGAATTTGACCCATTATTTATGAATATAAAAAATATTTATTTTTGACCCTGAAATACGAGTGGTGTAAATGGACAACATATGACACCATAAAAGATAAATAGACATACATGCAAGGATACTGTATCTTTAAACATGATTACTGTAACCATAGACAAACCCCCCCCCCATATTTTTGCCCCGTTGTCCTGTCTGTGATGTTTCATTGTTCTAAATGTTTTACGTCTATGTTTGCATGTATTAAAAAACCTCAATAAACACTTAAGTATATAAAAAAGAAGCTTTTCTGTCAAACTGCCTGCTTTTTGCTCATGCAGTTTGGAAACACATATATTCATATTCCAGGACATTCAGCTGCATAGCTCATTAGCTGACACTCATTTCAAATTTTTAGCTTGTCAAGCTTCTCCTCTGGCATCAATCAAAACGGGAGTGCTCTGCCCTCTGTCTCAGGTTCAGTTTTAAGTTTGGTCCAGTCACAAATAATGGATTTATGTTATTTAAATGTCAATTAAAAAGGTGCCCGACAGGCATTTTGGTCATAACTGGATACCACTTTCTGTTGAACACTGATAGTGTTGGAAGCATGTGTTGCATTGCAGACACAGCCGTGATAATCCTGAATTCTGTAATGATTTCTTATTTATTGTGCAAACATCACTAATGAGAGGATCCATTACTGTGATCCATTACTGTATTACTGCAGATGTACTTCAGTGTAGTGTATATCCTTGTCTGTAGAGATTTGTGTTTTTTTAGAGGTGTGCTTTTGAGGATGACGTAAACATGGATAATTCATAAATGTGTTTGATCTCCTGAAAATCTGCACTGAAAGGATGCGTCCTGCTGCAGAAGGTATTTGTGTCAAACTGTTGTAGATCAGTGTTTAACATCCTGTATTGGTGTCATGTGTTAATTAGCTTAACATTATTTTTACTCTGAATGAACATTTTGAAGATGTGTACTGTGATTTACTTTTTGAAGGCCCTATAACTGATCTTTCTTTCATTTAAGACAAGTCTCCTGACATGAATACTGTGGACTCCCTTGACAACGCAACTTTCATTCGCCCCTCCGGATTTTACATCACTGGATTGTACAACATGCCATATTCAAAGTACTACTATATGTTTCTGTGTTTTGTATATGCTGTGACTGTTTTAGGGAACTCTTGTATAATGGGTACTATATACCTGGCCCGTACTCTACACACAGCTAAGTACATAGCTGTCTTTAACTTGGCTTTTTCTGATCTGTGTGGAAGTTCTGCTCTAATTCCGAAGTATGCAGAGATGTTTCTGACTGAGAACCAGTACATACCTTATGAAGACTGTCTGACGAGCATGTTCTTTGTGTTTGTTTTTATGGGCCTGCAGTCCTATAGTCTGCTTGCTCTGTGCTTTGACAGAGTAGTTGCTATATGTTTCCCTCTGAGGTATCATGCTATTGTCACCAAATCCACAATGACTCTGATTCTCTGTGTGATGTGGATTTTCATTATATCTATTGTGCTTATCACTGTATGTCTTATTACCAGACTGTCCTTCTGTAAATCTGTCATAGTTGGTAGTTATTTCTGTGATCATGGCCCCGTCTTTAAACTAGCCTGTAATGATAATACTCCTAATTACATGATGGGTACTATTTATATTGCAGTTGTTCTTTGTATTCCTTTGTTGCTTATAGCTTTCTCATATGTGTGTATTGGTGTTGCATTGCTTAAGATCTCACAGGGTGCTGAGCGAATGAAAGCTATGAAGACCTGCACTTCTCACCTGATATTAGTGGGGATGTTTTATCTACCTATTTTTAGTGTTTATATGTCTACTCTTACAACAGTAGTACATCCAAATACTAGAATAATCAACTCTGTTCTAACACAAACTATTCCACCTATGTTAAACCCCATCATATACACTCTGAAGACAGAGGAGGTACTGCAGTCTGTTAAAGTACTGTACAAACGAAAGGTGAACTTTCCAAAATAATTACTGTGAAAAGCACTGTGGAGAATTGGAATAATGTAATAATTGTACTCTGCTAAACTGGCATAAAGCACTGGTAAGATGCTTAAATTATTTCCAAATTAAGTTTTTAAGTACATTTCTACAAAAAAACAAAACAATAAAAAGTGTTTTGAACCTGCATGGTTATTATTCAAGCTACAGGCTTCAGGCTGAATGTACCTATTGCTTTGCTCAGTATAAACAGACTAAATATAAACACAGAAAGGGCAATTGTCAATTGAAAAAAGTGATAAAAACAAAGACAAAATATGCTTTAATTTTCCCACTTTACAAGACACCTATTAAGTTTGGCAAAAATAAAATAAAACACCCAGTGAGTACACCTCCACCTTGTATAACTGTGCCGCTGCTTTGCCATCTTGCCCATGGTCACACCTGGCTTTTGTCTGGCAATTAGGTATTGACGTTGTCATTGGCCTCCATCCTTCAAAAGATTATGTCAATCCAAGCATTGTTAGCTTTTTGCAGTAAAGATTATTTGTCACATACAGTCATTCACAGTACAACTAGCGCTGAAATGTCTTTACAACTGCCTGCTTACACAAAACAATAAGAAAATATAATGACACAATATCTAAATTGAAGTAGAATAGAGTGGAATACAAAATAACAACAAAAATATCAAGAAAGTAATAGCTGCTCCCAGAAGGAGGTTTGGGATTGCATGTGTGTTGGGAAGGAAGATAAAGATGACCAGAATCAATAACTGATGATAAATTTAGACTTATATGATCAATATTTATTGAGCTACACATACAGAAGTCTGTCTCTCAGTATGGCGTCAGGCCGTCGTGTTCGCTAACCCAACACGCCAGACATCTCGGTATGGAGCTGTAGCGGTTCCTAATTGTGTCCTGTGATAATCCATCCCATGCAGCTTAAATATTCTCCAGCAGTACTTGAAATTTAAAGTGCAAAAATGTGCAAAAGTAGATGTGCAACGTATTGCTGTTCAATTCAACAGGATATATTGAATAAATTATCAGTGGTTAGGTTCTGTGTATGGTGTGTGTGTGTGTGTGTGTGTGTATGTATGTATTTATGTATGTGTGTGTGTGAGGTAGTCCTAGTGGCCTAGAATCAGAGCCCAAATGGTTTGCAGGAAGAAGTTCCTCCTCATCCACTCTGTGTTTGCCCTTAGGTAGTGAAAGCGCTTCCCTAACTATATCAGAGAGGAGAGTCTGTTATTGGTATGGCTGGGTTCCTGGCCTTGGTACAGCAATGCATGTAGCAAATGTCTACAGGTCAGGTCAAGAAGGATGGTAGAGAGCAGAGAGCCTGTCTGCCCTGCTTGGTGCTGTTCCAGTCTGGGGTGTTTTCCATTAGGATGCTTTTGAAGTGAGGTGTAGAAGTTCCACAGGACCTTGGAGGGGAGTCTTTAAGTCCTTTAAGCATCTGAGGTGGTAGAGACACTGACAGGCCTTCTTGCCCAGGGAACTGATGTGGCGAGACCATGGCAGCTCCTGCTAGTGAATGCCAATGTACTTGTAACTGTCTATTCTTTCCATTGCATCTCAGTTGATTCAACAGGGTGGTAGCTCCTGTCCTGCATATTGCTGCTCCCCACTAGGTGTGCAATCTCCTTAAGGTAGGCCCTCTGATCATTGTCAGAAATCAAATCCACCATAACTGTCTCATCCGCAAACTTCAGCATGGTTGTGAATACTGTCATACAGTGGTGTGAAAAAGTGTTTGTCCCCTTCATGATTTCATATTTTTTACATGTTTGTCATTTCAGATCATTTAACAAATTTAAATATTAATCAAAGACAACACAAGTAAACATAAAATCAAAAAATTAAATGAAAATCTACATGGTCCTGTGTAAAAAAAAGTTTTTGCCCCTAAACCTAATAACTGGTTGGGCCACCCTTAGCAGCACTGGAATCAAGCATTTGCAGTAACTTGCAATGAGTCTTTCACAGCGCTGTGGAGGAATTTTGGCCCACTCATCTTTGCAGAATCGTTGTAATTCAGCCATGTTGGAGGGTTTTTGAGCATGAACCGCCTTTTTAAGGATTCAAGCCAGGATTGCTAGTGTGTTTTGCATCATTGTCCTGCTTCAGAACCCAAGTTGGTTTCAGCTTGAGGTCACGAACAGATGGCCAGACATTCTCTATTAGGATCTTTTGGTAGACGGTAGAATTCATGGTTCAATCTTACTAGCTGCACTACAGCCCCAGACCATCACACTACCACCACCATATTTTACTGTAGGTGTGATGATCTTTTTCTGAAATGTGATGGTACTTTTACATCGGATGTAATGAGACACACTTTCCACACCTTCAGCTTTTTTCTCGTCAGTCCACAGAATATTTTCTCAAAAGTCTCGGGGATCATCAAGATGTTTTCTGGCAAAATTGAGCCAAACCTTAATGTTCTTTTTGCTCAGCAGTGGTTTTCATCTTGGCACTCTGCCATGCAGGCCATTTTTGCCCAGTCTCTTTCTTATGGTGGAGCTATGAATGTTGACCTTAACTGAGGCAAGTGAGGCCAGCAGTTTTTTGGATGTTGTTGTGGGTTTTTTTTGGGACCTCTTGGTTGAGTTGTTGCTGCGCTCTTGGGGTCATTTTGGTCGGTCAGCTGGCCTCTCCTGGGAAGGTTCACCATTGTTCCACGTTTTCCCCATTTGTGGATAATGGCTCTCACTATGGTTTGCTGGTGTCCCAAAACTTTAGAAATGGTATTATAACCTTTCCCCGACTGATTGATCCTGAATTTCTGTGGATCTTGGCATGATGTCTAGCTTTTGAGTATCTGTTGGTCTACTTCGCTTTGTCAGGCAGGTCCTATTTGAGGGATTTCTTGATTGAGAATAGGTGTGGCCATAATCAGGCCTGGGTGTGGCTAGAGAAATTGAACTCAGGTGTGATAAACCACAGTTAAGTTATGTTTTAACACTTTTTCACACAGGGCCATGTATCTTTGACTAATATTAAAATTTGTTTGATGATCTGAAACTTTTAAGAGTGACAAACATGCAAAAAAAAAAGAAATCACAAACACTTTTTCACACTACTGTAATCCCAAACTCCACCCATGGCTTCTGATTCCAAAACATCCTGACAGGGTTTTTGGAATCATACTTCCGCAATTTTTCCAACATTTCTATGAACACGTTGACATCATTCAAGCTGCTTTGGAATATGATAAAGTAGAAGGAAGAGCAAAAAAAGTAAAGTGAAGTGACACGCCTCGAAAACTTAACATAGAAAAAAACCAAGGAGGAACAAGGAAAGGAGCGGACGGGTTGAGCAAAGAAAACGGAGAGCAAAGGGGAGACACGGGGGAAAAAGCAAGATCAGGAGGGAAAGAGGGAGGAGGACGGTACAAAGGACGGACAAAAAACGCTAGCAGAAAAAAAGGGGCGAGGGGAACAGGAACGAAGGAGAAAGGCAGAAAGAAAGCACGAAAAAAGGGGGAGAAAGACACTTCTTAGGGAACACACAGGGGTGGAAAATAACCGACAGCCAGGAGGGGGAAAATGCGAGCAATGCAGGAAGGGGGTAATGACGGGGGGGGACATAGAGGAGAAGAGGGGGAGAGGTGTGAAGGGTCCTGCGAAGGAACGGGGGAGAGCAAGATTAGGGGAGGGGGGGCTAGGAGCCTGAAGAGGTAAAATAACAGAGGAGAGTGCACGGCAAGTGGGAAGAGCGTGAGAAAGGGAGGGGGGGGGAGGAGGTGCACCGCGCATCATGTAAGGCACCAGCGCGACATAAAAGCCCCACGAAAACTCGGGAGGCATAAGAGGACACAGACAAAAATAAACCCCAGTCAGGGGGCCGGGGGGCAGCTAGCGGCAGGAGGCAGGGCAACACTCAAAACACAGGGTGTTGCTGTGGGGGAGGAAAATTTCAGAGGAGAACACAAAGGGGCAAGCGGGTGGGCTGAGTGAGAGTCACCAGACGCTAAGGAGTGTCAGTTGGGAAGCTAAGCAGGGGGTCAAACGGTTTAGAGCAGCACAAAAATGCAGGAGGGAGAAGGGGAGATTAGAGTGAACGAAAAGGTCAGGGGAGATGGGCAGGGTGAGGGAATGAAGTAAAAAGCTAGCAAGCGCCGTCCAGGGGGGAGAAGGCCATGAAGGCTTAGTGTCGGTGGGGTATGGGAGGTGAAAGTAAAAAAGGGGCAGGGATTAATTTTTTTCAGAAAAGAATGAGGAAAAAGGGGAATAAAAGGACGCGCCGGTAAGGGAAAGAGTAGGGGGGGGAGTGAGGGGGAGCGAAGATAGAGACAAAGGGGGGGATAGCATGGGATATGGGTAGTGAAGGCTGGAGACTAACGAAAGGAAGGAAAGGACACGAAGAAAAGAGAATGAAGGAGAGGAAATTTGAAGACAACTGTTGGTACGCGAAGTAAAGGGGGCTTCTGTTCCGGAAACTCATTAATAAAAACACATTTTTATTTATTGCATAATTACTTATTTCTTTTTTTTTTCTTTTCTTTTTTTTTTATTTTTTTTTTTCTTATTTTTTCCTGTCTCTTTTTTCCTTTTACTTTTTTCTTTTTTTTTTTTTTTTTTTGTTTTGTTTTGTTTGTTTTTTTTTTTTTTTGTTGTGTCTTTTACATCACTGCAAACGTATTCCACTTTAGTGTACAACCTTGTCTGTAGAGATTTGTGGGTTTTTCTGGAGGTGCGCTTTTTAGGATGTAAACATAGCTTTGTTATAAATTTGTTTACACTGGTGACCTGGAGAGTTATAAGAAAGCCAGATATGACCTTCAGAGGACCATCAGGCTGGCCAAAAGGAACTATAGGGAGTGGAGTCTAACTACCGTGGGTCTGATCTCAGACGCATTTGGAATGGTCTCCGCGTTATCACTGACTACAAAGGTGATGGGATCTGTAATATGGGGTTGTCCTCCTCACTTGCAGATGAGCTAAATGCACATTATGTTTGTTTTGAGGCAAACATCACCTTCCCAGCTATGAAACTCCCTGTAGATCAGGAGAGCTGCGCTCCATCCATTTCTGTGTCTGAGGTGGTCAGAGCCTTCAAGGCAGTTAACCCACGCAAAGCACCTGGTCCTGATGGCATCCACAGTCGGTCAGTTGGACTACAGGAAGCTGCAGAGGGGTGGTCACTCTCCCTTATACAGCAATGGAGCTGAAGTGGAGAGGGTCAGCAGTGTTAGGTTTCTCGGGGTACACCTCACCGATGACCTCTCCTGGTCACTCCACACCAACAAAGTAGTGAGGTGTGCCCATCAGCGCCTCTTCTTCCTGAAAAGGCACATGTTGGTCTGCCTCCTGACATCCTCACCAACTTCTACAGATGCACCATAGAGAACATCCTCACGGCCTGCATCACTGTCTGGTATGGCAGCTGTACTACCTACGACTGCAAGGCCCTGAAGAGAGTGGTGAGGACAGCAGAGTCCATCATAGGCAGCAAACTTCCAGACCTGCAGGATTTCTACCGGTCCCGCTGCCTGAGGAAAATCCAGAAGATCCGGTTGGACTGCAGCCACCCAGCACACAGCCTGTTCCCCTTACTGCCATCAGGCAGGAGATCACCGCAGCATCCAGTAATGAACAGTTTCTACCCACAAGCCATCAGGTTCCTGAACAAGCTGTAAAACTTTCACCTACACCACCACCAATACCAATACCACCAAACCACCAATACCTCCAACACCACCAATACCACCAACACCACCACCAATACCTCCAACACCACCAACACCACCAACACCACAGCACTCAGACACTTTATTATTAATACTCTATATAGCACTGCTATGGACAACATCACTAAGTCACTTTATACAACAGGAATAGACATAAACATACATATTTATATTTATATTAGCTCCACTCTCTCTCGGACTATACCTGTCTCATAAATGTACATATCAGAATTTCTGCAGACTCCTCCTGTTTCTGTATATTCTGTATTTTGTGTATATTTTGTGTATTTTGTATTTATTTAATATAAATTTTATATCTTTTTATTTTAATATTTAGTATGTATATGGTGTTGTCCTCCTGTAGAGTACCAACCTGAGCCTCACCACAAGCATTTCAATGCATAAATGTCCTTACATGTTGTGCATATGACAAATAAACCTTAAACTTGAAACTTGAAACTTGTTTCTTTCTCCTGAACTTTTGCAGTAAGCTGTGTCCTGCTGCAGAAGGTATTTATCCAACTTAATTTTCTTGAAATGTGAATCAGTCATTCATTCTGTACTGGTTTCTTATGTATTGATTAGTTTTAGTAAGATTGTAATTTCCTGCTGATTTGCTTTGAATGTAACATTTGTATGTTGTTTATTTCTTCATTTGTATTTGCATTAAAATTTTGATGATATTTAGTTAGATGAACTGTTTGAATGTTTTATTACTATTGTTTCTTGCTGTTTATTTAAGACCAGTCTCCTGACATGAGTTCTGTGGAGTCCCTTGACAATGCAACATTTATTCGCCCCTCTGGATTTTACATCAGTGGACTATACAACATGCCATATTCAAAGTATTATTATATGTTTCTGTGTTTTGTATATGCTGTGACTGTTTTAGGGAACTCTTTTATAATGGGTAGGCTTTTTCTAATCTGTGTGGAAGTTCTGCTCTCATTCCGAAGTATGCAGAGATGTTTCTGACTGAGAACCAGTACATACCTTATGAAGACTGTCTGACGAGCATGTTCTTTGTGTACCTCTTTATGATCATGCAGTCCTATAGTCTGCTTGCTTTGTGCTTTGACAGAGTAGTTGCTATATGTTTCCCTCTGAGGTATCATGCTATTGTTACCAAATCCACAATGACTCTGATCCACGGTGGTTTTGGATTTTTGCTGTATTTCTCATTACTGCACTTGTAGCTCTGGTTACTACAACTTCTTTTTGTAGATCAACCACTATTGACAGTTATTTCTGTGATCATGGCCCCATATTCAAATTGGCTTGTAATGATAATGCCCCAAATTTAATATAGGTAGTGCCTATATTGCTTTTGTGCTCTGTTTTCCTTTGGTAATAATAACTTCCTCATATGTTTGTATTGGTGTTGCATTGCTTAAGATCTCACAGGGTGCTGAGAGAATCAGAGCTATGAAGACCTGCACTTCTCACCTGAGATTAGTTGCCATGTTTTATATACCAATCTTTAGCATTTATATGGCTGCTATTGCTACATACCGTGGGGTGCGAAAGTTTGGGCAGCGTTGTTAATTTTCCTGATTTACCTTAATAAAGCATTGATTGTCTGGATAAAAAAAAAATTGCGTTAAATATATCATATAGGGGACAAACACAGTGATATTTAAGAAGTGAAATGAAGTTTATATGATTTACAGAAAGTGTGCAATAATTGGTTAAACAAAAGTAGGCAGGTGCATAAATTTGGGCACTGTTGTCATTTTCTTGATTTCAAAACATTTAGAACTAATTTTTGGAACTCAAATTTGGTTTGGTAAGTTCAGTGACCCTTGACCTCCATACACAGGTGACTCCAATTATGAGAAAGGGTATTTAAGGGGGGCAATTGTAAGTTTTTCTCCTCTTTGCATCTTCTCTGAAGAGTCGCAGCATGGGAGTCTCTCAAAACACACTTTCAAATGACCTGAAAACAGAGGGGACTGTTTCCCTCCGTCATGGTTTAGGGGAAGGCATACAGAAAGCTCTCTCAGAGATTTCAGCTTTCGAGTCTCCACTGTGAGAAACACTGTTTGAGGAAAATGGAAGACCACAGGCACAGTTCAAGTCCAAGGCTCGAAGTGGCAGACCAAGAAAAATCTGGAATAAAAAGAGTAAGCGAAGGATGTAAAGAGAACAGTCAGAGTCAACCCCCAGACCAGCACCCAAAGACCTAAAACATGATCCCAATGCTCTGCTGATGGGAGTCACTGTGCATCGTTTAAACTATTCTGCGCCACTTTACACATAGGAGATGCTGTATGGGTAGGAGTGATGCAGGAGGAAGCCTTTTCTCCTCTACCCACATCACAATACAGCATGCCGCTTGAGGTATGCCTAAAATGCACATTTGGACAAGCCAGCTTCATTTTTTTGGAATAAGGTGCTGTGTTATTTGCGGTGCATAACAAGGGCCGCTACGCATGGAGGAAAAAGAACACAGCACTGCCAACAGAAAAACACCTGCTACCTACAGTAAAATTTTGGTGGTGGTTCCATCATGCTGTGGGGCTATGTGGCCCGAGTACAGGGACTGGGAATCTTGTTTTTAAAGTTGAGGGACGCATGGATTTCCACTTAATATCAGCAGATTCTGGAGAGACCAATGTCCAGGAATCAGTGACAAAGCTGAAGCTGTGCCGGGGCTGGATCTTCCAACAACAAGAACAAAACGACCCTAAACACATGCTCAAAATATTCTTACTAATGCATTCATGCAGAGGAACAAGTACAACGTTCTGGAATGGCCATGTCAGTCCCCATACCTGAATATTATTGATAATCTGTGGTGTCACCTAAAGAGAGCTGTCCATGCTCGGAAACCACCAAACCTGAATGAACTAGAGATGTTTTGTAAAGAAGAATGGTCTAAAATACCTTCAGCCACAATCCAGACTCTCATTAGAAGCTATAGGAAGTGTTTAGAGGCTGTTATTTCTGCGAAAGGAGGATCTACTAAAGGTTTTTTTTTTTTTGGTGCCCAAATTTATGCACCCGCCTACTTTTGTTTAGAGAATTATTGCACACTTTTTGTAAATCATACAAACTTAATTTCACTTCTAAAATATCACTGTGTTTGTCCCCTGTCTGATAAATTTAACGGATTTTTTTTATCCAAACAATCAATGCTTTATAAAGGTAAATCAGGAAAGTTAACAACGCTGCCCAAACTTTCACACCCCACTGTATATGCTTCCAAACACTAGAATAATCAACTCAGTTCTAGCACAAGCAATTCCTCCTATGTTAAACCCCATCGTATACACTCTGAAGACAGAGGAGGTACTGCAGTCTATTAAACTACTGTACAAAAGAATCAAGGTGAATCTGTTATGAAGAATTAAAATAATATAAGGATTATAGTTTTATTAATTGGGCAAAAGCAGATAGTTCTCTACTTTATTTTTTGCAGAATTGAGAAGCTAATATGTCTTCCTTTCGGCTGGTATTGTAATTACCTTCATATTATTAATAAAACAGTCCCATGACGACGTGCGCTTGCAGTTCACTGCTGAAGGAAACTAAAGCTGTGAAGTCTGGAGGAGCTTTTGAAGAAGAGAATCCGAACAAAATTGAAACAGAATTCTGCTCATGAAGGAATAGTCGAATCGTTGACTAGGATGGGCGAGTCCAAAATTCTGATCCGGGTACAGCCCCACATAATTTTCATGCTTTAGCCCAGGCTGATTTTTGAATGAAGCACAATATAGGGCTGTCAAACATCACAGACCACAATTTAGATTTATGCCTTAGATAGAGTCTAGAGTTTAATTTAAAAAAAAAAGAAATAAAATAGTAATATATTACAAATGCCAACTTAAAAAGGACACGTAATTATTATTATTATTATTATTTTTTATATTTATAACTTTGGACCTTTATGGCTTAAACTAAAGCCATGATTGGCCACTGTAGCGATGAGGAACATAAGGAACAAGACAAGCCCCTATGCAACATAATTTCTTGCGGCCAATGCATTTGTCCTCTCATTCTCTGAGACGATTTGAAAGTAACCGACTGGTATTTTAGTTATTAGAAATAGTTGGGCTTTTTCAGACGGACATAAAGATTAACAGTATCTCTCACTAAAACCGTGACTGGCAATGCTATGCATAAACCATAAAATATCACACCTCATAAAAAAAACATCTCTAATTTTGATTTATCATCATATTTGGAACCTCTAGTAAAATGCTTACTGTGAGCTTTGATTTTTAGTTTATGTATTTATCAGAAACTGTATCACCTACTACCCATTGTGTCAGGATGAAGGCTTAATTAGTTAAAACATTAGATAAACATTTACATAATACAAGTCCTTCTCCATTTGGACTTTGGTTTTAAAGGATCATGGAAAATTGAAAACAACTGAAGATGCTGCTTTTAAAGATAGGATATGACGGGGTGTCTGGCAGACATCATTTTAAGCTGTCAGTGTCCGCCAAACACTGCTGGAGTAGATAGCATGAGCTACATTGCCCATGGATCCATGATGAACTTGTCTTTATATATCATTTATTATACAAACTGTATTCATGAGATAACCCAGTTCACTGCAGATGTATAGCAGTTTACCATGCAAGTTTGTCTACAGGGATTTCTGGGTGTGTTTGTGTGTGTTTTGGAGGTGTGCTTTCAAGGATGACGTAGGTATAGGACAGCTATAAATGTGTTCAATCTTTCTTCAAATTCTGCTCTTACAGATTTTCTCCTGCTGCAGAAGGTATTGTATTAAACAAGTGCAGATCAGTCTTTATCTTTTGCTTTGTTTTATATGTGTTGATCAGTTTTAGATTGTCATTTGTTATTGATTTTGTACAGTTGTACAGGTTTTTAAATCATTTTTTTCTACTAAGCCTTTTGATGATGCGTAGTGTGATAAACTGTTTAAAGGGTAACTGTTTTTTTTTTCCTACAGTTTATTTTACACCAGCCTCCTCCTGACATGATCTCTGTGGGGTCCCTTGAGAATGCAACATTTGTTCGCCCCTCTGCATTTTACATCAGTGGATTGTACAACATGCCGTATACAAAATATTACTATGCATTTCTGGGTTTTATATATGCTGTGACCCTTTTAGGAAATTCTTTTATTATAGGTACTATATACCTGGCCCGTACTCTACACACAGCTAAGTACATAGCTGTTTTTAACTTGGCTTTTTCTGATCTGTGTGGAAGTTCTGCTCTAATTCCGAAGTATGCAGAGATGTTTCTGACTGAGAACCAGTACATACCTTATGAAGACTGTCTGACGAGCATGTTCTTTGTTTTTCTGTTTATGACCATGCAGTCCTATACTCTGCTTAGCTTGTCCTTTGACAGAGTGATCGCTATATGTTTCCCTCTGAGGTATCATGCTATTGTCACCAAATCCACAATGACCCTGATCCTCGGTGTTCTGTGGCTTTTATCTGTATCTCTTGTAACCATCCGTGTAGCTCTGGTTGCCAAACTGTCCTTCTGTAGATCTACCACTGTTGACAGTTATTTCTGTGATTATTTCCCAATCTTCATTTTAGCCTGTAATGATAATACTGCTAATTACATGTTGGCCTATGTTAATCTTGCTGTTTTGCTTTGCATTCCATTGTTGCTGATAGTTTTTTCATATGTGTGTATTGGTTATGCTCTGTGTAAGATCTCACAGGGTGCTGAGCGAATCAAAGCTATGAAGACCTGCACTTCCCACCTGATATTAGTGGCCATGTTTTATCTACCCATTATTAGCGTTTATATTACTGCTGATACAACATACATTCATCCAAATACTAGAATAATCAACTCTGTTCTAACACAGACTATTCCACCCATGTTAAACCCCATCATATACACTCTGAAAACAGAGGAGGTACTGCAGGCTATTAAAGTACTGTACAAACGAATCAAGGTGAACTTTACAATAAATATTCCTGTGAAAAACATTGAGAAAAATTAAACTGATATAATAGCGGATATAACAAGGTAGAGAGTTGTTTTTACATTTAAACAACTTAAATCCTCACTTCAGACTTTCAGGCCATTATAATATGCAGTATATTAAAGATAGCGATAAAGCGCACCTATTTGGTTAGCATATGAATATTTGCTGATTGATCATTTTAAACAAATGTTTAAACATTGCTGTTTTAAAGTTTTATAAACAGCTTTTTACTGAAATACTATCACTAAGATAATACTAATTGCTGTAAATATTTTTGGTACTTTTTAAGGATGTGTTAGTTCCAAGCCAGTGACGATGTATATTCAAATTTAACCGTATTCACAGAAATGTGATGCTTGTAACATTCAGGTAACATGTTTTACTTTGAATGGTGCAGTTTGGATGTGGACTTCTTTATTAAATGATTTTTCTCATTTGTTTTAAATTACAGGGTTTGATTTGTTTTGAACATTGTTTAAATTTTCAAAAATGTAGCATTCAGTCCCGAGTTTACACTGTCAGTTTATGAAAACACAACTGCTCACAGTCCATTTTGATATGACTGTTTTTGTGAGGTCATAAAAACCAACATGCTTGCTTATATACACATTATGTCTGTAACAGTTTAGCCTCACCTGTTCACAGTGAAGGACAGATTGTGTCCAGTCTGCTCATTGAAAGAAGACCATTTAAATAGATTAGTTATAAAAAATTTTTTGAAAAAAGTTAAAATACAGTCATGCAAAAATGACTATTTTCATTGAATAAAACCACACAAATGTGATACATTTCATAAGTTTCTCTCAGAACGAATGATAAATGCACAATGAATGTAGGAAATAAAATCTTTAAAGCTTGTCTGAATCTGAATTTTAAAGTAGCCTGCTGTTAAGATAGATAGCTATCTAATGAAGACATACTATCAGGCAAGGCAGTGGATTACATATGAGAAAATACTGAATATCTTCAGTAAAAATGTAAAACATTGGAAGTAAATGTAAACATTAATTAAAAAACGAATTAAAGTAATAGATGAGAATTTACACAAAAATGAATTGAAAAATCTAATTCAAACTTAAAATAGAATAATAATCCTGCCAGAAATAAAGGCATGGATCCAGCTTTTCTACAGCTCAGCTTCCCCAGCTCTGGTTTAGAAAATCTCAAATTTTGTTTTTGTTCCTAAATAATAAATGATAAAATGCTGATTTGGTTTTGACTGGTTTGATGCAACTACTAAAACTGAGATCAGAGTCCATTAGTACACCAAGTTTACATGCTAGTCCTTTAAAGACTCTTAAATCCAGATTAGCCTGTGTCTCTCACTGCTATTCCTGAATACTGAAGGGGGGGGGTATCTTTACTTAACTGCAAAAACATTTGTCCCATCAGTTTACTGATGTGCTCACCTACAAAGTCAGTAGGATCATGGGGCAAAATAGATCTGAATTTCCTCTGCATATCTGTTGTAACGGCTGTGGTAAGATCTTGCAAGACAAAACCAACACGAAGCCTGTATAATTAATTATGAGCGGCACAAGAATCAAACCAACAAACAACCTCATTTATTTATGTAGCATTTTTTACAACAGATGTTGTCACAAAGCAGCGTTACAAAGAATCTGGTGTCGGAGCCCAGGGAAACCCATTCTCCTTGGGTCAACACCAGATAAAAAGAAAGGAGCGTATAGTGTTTATAAGGCAGAGAAATAAATGTCTGATTAATCCGTAGTTAAGTAGCTGGGTGATCAGATGGGTCAGCAGGATGCAGGCCAAGCTTCCACAGTGCAGGACAGGCAGGAGCTCCGCAGGGTTTAAAGGCATTAGTGGCTCCCGGTCGGAGCAGATGTAGTACCAGCATCAGACCGCACAGGATGGGCAGCAGTTCAGCTCAGACAGAGAGATCAGACAGAATGTTAGCTCTCACAAACGACCCGAACAGAGTGCAGCAGTGACTCCGGCAGGCCTGTCTCTTACAGCAGGACTAACAAGGAGAGCCAGAAGGTCACACAGACATGAGGGCCCCTGAGGGGTAAGGGCCCCTCGGCTCCACCGCCAACACACCTGAGTGAACATGAAGAGCAGCGGGACCACTGCACCAACACTTCCCGCTTACCCAACACACTCTGTCAGTGGACCCCTAGATCTGCACTTCTTACCTAGCAGACACACTCACTACCACACACTCCACTGAACAGGTAGGGTTACCCAACACTTTCTGTCAGTGGACCCCTAGATCTGCACCTTTACCTAGCAGAACCACTCACTACCACTCGCTCTACTGAACAGGTAGGGTTTAAGCCTGGACTTAAAGACTGAGGCTGTGTCTGAGTCCCAAACACTGACTAGTAGATTATTCCAAAGCTGGGGGGCCTTGTATGAGAAGGCTCCGCCCCCTGATGTAGTTTAGTATCTTTAGTGCATTTCGTGCAATATTGGTAGATGTAGAAAGCTATTCTAGTGATATTATTAATATGCTCATCAAAGGCCAAATCAGGATTAATCCTCACACCGAGACTGTTTACAGAGGAACCTGGTGGGATTAAGAAGCTGTTTAGATTGAGTGGTAATGCAGACAGCTCGGTTCGAACAGTTCTGGAACCGAGAAGAAGAACCTCTGTTCAGTCCGAGTTCAGTAGGAGGATGTTACTGGACCTCCAGTCTTGTATGTCTTTAACACAGTCCTCTATCTTATTAAGGTGGAGTGGATCATCTGGTCTAGCTGAGATGTACAGGTGTGTGTTGTCGCCATAGCAGCGGAGGTTTATGTTCTGGTTCTGATTATGGTACAGAGTGGTGTATATATAAGGTAAATAATATAGTTCCTAGGACAGATCCCTGTGGAACACCAGACTGTACTTTTGTGTGAGTGGATGATTGAGCGTTTATATTTACAGACTGATAGCGGTCGCTTAAGTGAGATCTAAACCATGAAAGAGCTTCTCCTGTTTCTCCTACAGGGTTCTCCACCCTGTCTAGTAGGATGGAGTGGTCTATTATGTGAGATGCACTAAGATCCAGTAGGACCAGTAAGGATGAGTTTCTTCTGTCAGAGACACTAACAGATCATTCCCGGTTCTCAGTAGTGCTGTCTTAGTGCTATGATGAGGCCTAAATCCAGACTGGAGTTCCCATGTATGTTATTCCTGTGCAGATAGGAACTTAACTATTGTGCTGAGAAGCTGCTGTGTGTCTGGCTGTAATGCTTGTTAAAGCTCTGTTCCATTCTTTACTCTGTCTGGAGTTCCATTTGGCTCAAATTCTTGAAACTGAATTAAAGCTGATTTCCACAAGCTCTGGTGTGATTCGCAGTTACACAAAGGTTTCTGTGTTTTGTTGCTAAGCTGATCAACTGGCCACACCCAATAACACAGGTATCCAATGCCCACACTAAACAAGCTTGACATAATGCACGGAGAACCACCAACAGAATATGCTGGTAGACTAGGTTGGCAATCTCTCAGGTCCCTTCAACAATCTGGTTGATTGTTTCACGGCCATGACAGAATACGCATCGTTCCTCTTTAATCCAAGGGTCAACTATCAGACAGATTCTCCTTTCCAGTACCGTGGCGTAAATTTTCCCAGAGAGCCTGAGCAGTGTGATACCCCAGAAATTGGTACACACTATACAGTCCCCTTTCCACCCTTAGTGCCTTTCCATGGAGGAGCTTGCCAACTACCTCAGTGATCTCCACCAGGGAAATATGACACCCCGGAAGCCTCTTGCCCTAACACTTGGGAGGGAGGCATGTCTGTCCAGTTTGAGTTCCTCAAAGTGCTGCTTCCACCATCCAAAAATATCCTGTTCAAAGTTTCTCCTTTGCTGAGTTCAGCTTGTGGAAAGCAGCAAGGAAAAACTGTCTCAGAGCAAGAGGAAGAAACTTGTAGGGGAAACCCTCAGGTTCACACCGAATAGCAACAAACACAAATACGCACACTGACCGGACAAAAACATGACAAGGCCCAAATACACACAGCCAGCGTGAGTCACCCTGTTTTAATATACACATAATTGTAATTAATAAACCAAAACCGAAGCAGTTACAATGCCCCACCCCACTTCTGATCCCGCACACCTGTGCATGATACAGCTGGATCACGTGCCCACATTTGTAGGGAAAGGTAGCGACTCCACCTCTTCCCTGCCACAATATGTTGATTTGGGGTTTAGTTCCCGAGCTAACACTGTGAATGGAGGTATATCTCTATGTCACACCCCAACTTCAACTCCATGTAAAGTTACATTTCATGTGCCAAGAGTCAGTTTTGCTGCTGGGGTCCATGTCAAAATGAACCTGCCCACCATCCCTCGCTGCCAATAAGGCACTGCACCAGACCCACATCCTGGACCTTGTGAATAGTGGGCCCACATGTGGCCCCCACATTAGCTTTTTGGTCTGAGCCCAACCAGGGTGAGGTGGGCTGTCTGGCCACCAAGCACTTGTTAAGGAACAGCCCTCGGGCTTGGCTCCAGGGGCAGTTTTCGGTAACCCTCTGCCTGGCACATCGTGCTGTAATTTATACATTTTATACTGTATACTATATTTTTTTCACTCTGGAATTTTGGATCATGTTAGTCATGTTAGTAGAATCTTCATTTCAGACATTTTGACCCTACAAAGAGCATGCTGCTCCAGACCTGAAGATCTCTTAACCACACAAGTCCTTCCACCAAGCCAAGGTCGTGATCTATGGAGTGTTAAAAAACACTGCCAGAAAACTATTTATAGGTGAGGCGCAATGCAAAGGGCAGAGCAAGAGAGAATCCAAGACCAAAACAAAATAAAAGCACAAGGCATAGGCTTAAGGGAAAGAAAGCAAAAACAGAAACAGGTACACAGGCAGGGCTGAACAGGATGTGACGTATCTCCCAACACCCAACTTTGTAGAGGATAGGCCAGGAGACTGGACTGGTGGGGCAGAACACAGGGAAAACACAGAACATGACCTTTCTAGCTGGGCAGGAAACCAAAAAGTCTCTAAGTTCAGTGGCAGTGGCCAGAAGAACTGGTCTTAAATATCAATTTGGTATTATAATCTGATTTTTTCATTTATTATAGCTGTTTGAATAAAGAGAGAATCCTTTATAAGAGAATTCCTAATTTATTGCAAATGTATTCCAGTCCATACAACCTTTTCTACAGAGATTTGTGTTTTTTTTAGAGGTGTGCTTTTGAGGATGACGTAAACATAGATCAGTTATAAACGGGTTTGATCTCTTCTGAAATTCAGCACAAAAGAACTTTGTCCTTGTGCAGAAGGTACTGTATCAAAATAGTGAGAATCATGTTTAAGTATCCTGTACTCTTGTTCATATGTGTTGATTACTGGTCATTATTTGCTATTTATTTTGTGTTATGTTTTATTTGGATTTAAATAATTTCTAGGGTGATGATGTTTCACTCTTCTATAACTAATCTTTCTTTCATTTAAGACCAGTCTCCTGACATGAATTCTGTGGTGTCCCTTGACAATGCAACACTCATTCGCCCGCCAGCATTTTACATCAGTGGATTGTACAACATGCCATATTCAAAGTATTACTATATGTTTCTGTGTTTTGTATATGCTGTGACTGTTTTAGGGAACTCTTGTATAATGGGTACTATATACCTGGCCCGTACTCTACACACAGCTAAGTACATAGCTGTCTTTAACTTGGCCCTGTGTGATCTGTGTGGAAGTTCTGCTCTCATTCCGAAGTACGCAGAGATGTTTCTGACTGAGAACCAGTACATACCTTATGAAGACTGTCTGACGAGCTTTTTTTTCGTTTTTGTCTTCATGAGCATGCAGTCCTATAGTCTGCTTGCTCTGTCCTTTGACAGAGTAGTTGCTATATGTTTCCCTCTGAGGTATCATGCTATTGTCACCAAATCCACGATGACTCTGATCCTCGGTGTTCTGTGGATTTGTGCTGTATTTATCATTACACTGATGGTTTCTCTCATTACCAGACTGTCCTTCTGTAGATCTACTACAGTTGGTAGTTATTTCTGTGATCATGGCCCTGTCTTCAGACTGGCCTGCAATGATAATTCTCCTAATTTCATGATGGCCTATGCCTATATTGCTTTTGTACTTTGCATTCCATTGTTGCTAATAGCTGTGTCATATGTGTGTATTGGTGTTGCATTGCTTAGGATCTCACAGGGTTCTGAGCGAATTAAAGCTATGAAGACCTGCACTTCTCACCTGATATTAGTGGGGATGTTTTATCTACCCATTTTTAGTGTTTATATGTCTACTCTTACAACAGTAGTACATCCAAATACTAGAATAATTAACTCTGTTCTAGCACAAGTAATTCCACCCATGTTAAACCCCATCATATACACTCTGAAGACAGAGGAGGTACTGCAGTCTATTAAACTACTGTACAAACGAATCAAGGTGAACTTTGCAGTGGAAGATCCAGTAAAATGCATTGTGAAGAATTAAAAATATATGACTGTTAGGCTGATAATTCTTCACTGTGCTATTTTTTTCCCCAGTTTAAAAACTAACACACCTCCCATTAAGCTGCCATTGAAATTGTTTTCATTATTAAAACTCATGACTGTATTTTAAATTAAATTTTAAAGTAAACTTTGTATTAAGTTAGAATATTTATTTGGCATATACATTTAAGTATATATTTGAATTAGAAAACTTTTTTAGTCATTGCTTAAATATTAATCAAAATGTTATTCAATTTTGATTCCGTATGGTTGTTAGTACACATTGTTGTCATAAGTACAAACAGATTAAATGAATTTTGCAGGGGCAATTTATGGTACAAAAGTGCAATTTAAAAAAAAACTATTAGAAATTTGTTTTTTCTGCTAAAAACACAGTTGTTTTCTGTTTTTTTTTGTTGTTGTAAACTTCATTAACAATTTAAAGGACATATCATAAATTAAAAAGCTTCACAAAAGTTTTAGATAAGAGTTTGATGTGGTGTGTAATTATTGTTAAAGTTTCCAAATGTAGCGTTAACTCCTATCAGTGTTTCTAGTAGAAAAAAAAGTATCCTCTATAAATAAGGTTAAAATATGATAATATAAACATTAATTGTAATTGTTTTGGGACAATAAAACTGTTGTAAGTTTTTCTCAGGGGAAAAGATAAAAACAAGATCTGTGTAGGACATGTGCTCTTTAAAGCTTGTGCCTGAAGATAAGTGGAGCTCTATGCTTTGTTGATACTGAAAAGGACAGACTATAGTCTAATTATTTAACAGACAACCAGTTAGCAAAAAGAGAAAGCTGTATTAACCACAAAACACAAAGTTTTATTTAGAATGATATTTTACATCACAACAATATTTGGCACTAACCTGTCAATCAGACATGTTTGTGTTTGAAACAGCAGCTGTGATGGTGGAAGTATAAGTGGGAATAGGACATTATGTAACAGTTGGACAAGACATTTGTTCATGAACTTTAATATTCATGTTTTAAACTGAAGGTCAAGCTTCAAAAGACACAGTTTTCAACTGCAATTTAGTTTGTTTGTAGTGTAGTTTGATTCATTTGTGTGTTGTAGAATAAAATCTGCTGTTGTTTTATAATAAAGGCCTGAAAGCTTGCTGTATTTTTACAGCCACAGTCTTCAGGCACCTCAACAAGTAAAACAAACCTTTAAAAACTGTGTAACACAGGATAAAGTCTGCCTGTGATCTTGTAACAGCAACACTGACATACAAAATGAAAATGGTTTGGCAGATGGTAATCCAGTTTTAGACATGCTGTGGTTTAAACCTGTTAGGGGACCAACAAGGTGTCCATCTTGGATTCCTCTTTGGTTTTTCACTCACCCAATTGTAAGGGTCCGAGTTATGCCGCCTGCAGCCAGCAGAGGTTCTGGGGGGACTACAGCCCAGAACTCCAAACCCCAGAATGCCCCGGGCTGATCAAGCCAACAAGCCGCACCTGAAGCGTCGGCCATATTAGCCCCCACCACAAAAAACACCTCCGCTAAACACACAGAGTAGAGCGAGTGGGTCACTCTGTACGCAGAGACCCATGAAATCCCCTTTCTGTTAAACCCTCTCCTGTTTTTCTGTTCTTTTATAAACTTCTTTCGTTTGAGTACGTCGTCTCTGGCGTCTCCTTTGTTTGTTTTTTCCCGCCATTTCTCCTTCTCCCTCACAACCCCTCCTGACTGGCCTCACGTGTACTGCCGCTTAGTGCAGCAGTAACACATGAGGTTATTACTCTGGAGGTCGGGGGCTCAATCCCTGCCTAGACCAATAAACTCCAACACTCTTCCCACAAACAGTTCATAGTTTCACATGCATCCACATCCAGGAAACTCCCTTGCAATTTAACATTTACATTGCCACAAACAGGTTCCCGCCCTGCACTTGGGTCCGCACCGTGACAGGAATCCCTCTGCAGGTGTTTATGTTTGCCATGGGCTTAACATGCCCCTAATATCTAGGGTATATAATATCTGGCATTCATCCTTGGGCATGTCACCATTTGAATGCCAGTGTCTGCCTATGCTTGCTGAACAGAAAACTGTCAGGTTTGGCAAAAGGCCCAAGCTGCATTCCGGGATACTACGAGGCTAGAAAGCAGGTTGCTAACCGCAAAAGATGAGGACATACCTTTGGCTTGTGTCAGTAGGTGCATGTCTGGCTCTGCATCCATGAATTCCCACTCAATGTGGAGTCCTGAAAACTGGTGTAGGGTACTTTTAATGTAGTTCGGTGCATTGATCCAACTACCACTTGCAATCACCACTGGTGATGGCGATCCAGCCTCCCCTCCATGTCTTGTAGATTAAATCATTTGTGTATGGAGCTCCAGCTCCTAAGCCCAGGCTATCTGTCTCACACATTATCGCTGCTTCCCCAGCATTTGTGGTAAATGCTTGTTGGACTTCCCATTACTTGGTGGATTGGGAGGGCTATGGTTCCTAAGTGGTCATGGGTGCCAGCATGCCATATTTTGGACCCCACAAACTCTTTGTGCAACCTTACCTAAATTTAAAAAATAAAGTAACATGCATTGGGAAACGTTCTAAAGGACAGCCTATCTTCACTTTTCCTTAAGTAATTTTCTTTTAGTACAATTTCACCACAGAGACATTAAAAAATGTATTAACCTTTACAACTCTGTGTATCAATCACTAAAATAGGATTTGTGATGTAGTCCATAGGGATATAACGTTCTGCATGATTGTTTATGCTTACAATGTCATGATGTAAACATTTTGATTTATGTACACATTTCAGGGTTCACTATGAAGTTGTATACATCACAATTCATATAATTTATATAGGGTTTTCTGGTAAAATGATGGATCTGGGGTTATGGTAATGATGTGCTCAGATGTAAGATAAATAGGGATGACAGGCAGAAAGGATTTTACACAAACCTTGCCTTTCGCCTACCAAAGACTGCCGGAGAAGGAAGCGTGAGTTACATTAAAACCGCAATAATCCTGATTTATCGTTTATGTCCAAGAGTTTATGAAAGAATCCATTATAAAATATTTAATTCATTGCAGATGTATTCCAGTGCTTGAGCTAGTCTGTAGAGATTTGTGGGTTTTATGGAGGCGTGTTTTGAAAGATGACATAAACATAGATCAGTTATAAATGTGTTTGATCTCTCCTAAAAAAGGGGCACTAAATGGTTTTGTCCTGCTGCAGAAGGTATTGTACTGAAACACTGTAGATCAATTTTTAACATTCTGTACTCTTGTTTATGCAGCATGTGTTTACTTTTACAGAGATTGTCATTAGTGACAGAATAGTGTTTTTAATGTAATTTTTTTTATTTGCTGTTACATTTTGATAATTGTAATGTGTGGGTTTAGTATTAAAGGTTTTCTAACTGTTCTTCCATTTTAGACCATTCTCCTGACATGACTACTGTGGGGTCCCCTGAGAATACCACAATAGTTCGCCCCTCTGCATTTTATATAAATGGATTGTACAACATGCCGTATTCAAAGTACTACTATATGTTTCTGTGTTTTGTATATGCTGTGACTGTTTTAGGGAACTCTTGTATAATGGGTACTATATACCTGGCCCGTACTCTACACACAGCTAAGTACATAGCTGTCTTTAACTTGGCTTTTTCTGATCTGTGTGGAAGTTCAGCTCTCATTCCGAAGTATGCAGAGATGTTTCTGACTGAGAACCAGTACATATCTTATGAAGACTGTCTGACGAGCATGTTCTTTGCTTTTGTCTTTATGATCATGCAGTCCTATAGTCTGCTTGCTCTGTCCTTTGACAGAGTAGTTGCTATATGTTTCCCTCTGAGGTATCATGCTATCATCACCAAATACACAATGACTCTGGTCCTCTGTGTGATGTGGCTTTTATCTGTGACTATTATGGTTGTTACCCTAGTCTTGCTTAGCAGACTGTCCTTCTGTAGATCTACTATAGTTGGCAGTTATTTCTGTGATAATGGGCCCATCTTTAGACTGGCCTGTAATGATAATACTCCTAATTTCATAATGGCCTATGTCTTTGTCACTATTGTGCTTTGTGTTCCATTCACACTGATAGCTATCTCATATGTTTGTATTGGTGTTGCATTGCTTAAGATCTCACATGTGGCTGATCGAGTCAAGGCTATGAAGACCTGCACTTCCCACTTGATATTAGTGGCCATATTTTATCTACCTATCATTAGTGTTTATGTTACGGCTCTTACAACATACATCCATCCAAACACTAGAATAATCAACTCAGTTCTAACACAAACTATTCCACCCATGTTAAACCCCATCATATACACTCTGAAGACAGAGGAGGTACTGCAGTCTATTAAGGTTCTCTACAAACGAATCAAACTGCGGTCTGCAGTGGAAAATCCTGAAAAAAGCTTCACAAGACATAACATGAAATAATAACTGTAGTTTGACTTATTGAAAAAAAAAACAGAGAAATCTTTTCCCTTTTCTCTGGCTTAAAAGACTATAATGCCTCCTTTTAGACTGCCAGTCCTATTTACTTTTATTATATTAATGTACTCTTGACATTTTACCACTCAAGGAAACACATATAAATACATATAAATATTGTAGATACTGTTTTAATATAGTTCCATATGCTTTTTAAAAAGACATTGTTCAAGAGCCTTTTTTGTTTTTCTCTGTTGTGCTTATGATGTCATGGTGATAAATCTCCATATTTTAATCACACAGTTGTTTAATGCTTACTGCAAACAATGGGGTACCATTTCTTTACTTTGATTGTAGCTGAATATGTGCGATTAATTGGTGTGTAAAGGGTTTTAGGTAAGGCGGATAATCTAAACATAATATAAAAGTTATTTGCTGTTTTTGGTACAAGAAGACAACACCAACACTTAATAACCTGTCCTAGGACCCATAACCCACTATGTCAATACAAAAACATTTTGATGCCAGAGCTTTTTAAGTTCTATTAAACAATCAGAACACAATTTAGAATGATTGATTGGGGTCATCAATCAAAACAGTGTGAAATATATTCACATGCATGAATTTTCTTAATCAAACAGTTTGTTTAATACCTCAAGGTGGGATGATTCCATAATAATTAACTAAAAAATACAGATTTGCATGTTTGTAGTTCTTAGAAATCATTGCACCTTTTGAACTAGTAAAAGCCTATAAAGGCTTTCCATTGTACCTTTTTACCATAAAAATGTGAGTAAGGGCACAAACTGTCTATACTTTATGAAACGTACACAAGTTAGGGTAACAAGAAAATTGACTGGCCTGGGACAATCTGGTCTATGAACTTTTAGGTCAGAGGTAACACACATTTGACATATCAGATATTATTCATTCAGTGTATACTACAAGAGAGAGAGGGAATCCTTGTATAAAGAACAGGGGGGGGGGGGGGGGGGGGGATTGGAATAAAGGAAACAATATGAGAGAGAAAGATCGAGACGAGAGAGAAGTGAAATCGGAAGGAGTCCTGTTATACCTAACAACACGAGGAAGAGAGAGAGAGAGAGAGGAAGTAGAGTCTGTACACAGAGAAAGACAGAGGAAGCCGAGTTTGTATACACAGAAAGAGACAGGAAGCAAAGTCTGTACACACAGAGAGGAAGCAGAGTCTGTACACACAGAGAGGAAGCAGAGTCTGTACACACAGAGAGAAAGCCAGTCCTCTGTACACAGAAGCAAACAGGATTTGCAGGAGTCCTGGGGACACGAGGCAGACTGGCATGCAGAGTGTCTGTTACACAACAGAAGGAGACAGAGCCCTCACTCTTTTTTCTAATAAAGACTGCCGGAGTAGGAAACGTGAGTTACATTAAAACCGCAATAATCCTGATTTATCGTTTATGTCCAAGAGTTTATGAAAGAATCCATTATAAAATATTTAATTCATTGCAGATGTATTCCAGTGCTTGAGCTAGTCTGTAGAGATTTGTGGGTTTTATGGAGGCGTGTTTTGAAAGATGACATAAACATAGATCAGTTATAAATGTGTTTGAACTCTCCTAAAAAAAGGGGGACTAAATGGTTTTGTCCTGCTGCAGAAGGTATTGTACTGAAACACTGTAGATCAGTTTTTAACATTCTGTACTCTTGTTTATGCAGCATGTGTTTACTTTTACAGAGATTGTCATTAGTGACAGAATAGTGTTTTTAATGTAATTTTTTTTATTTGCTGTTACATTTTGATAATTGTAATGTGTGGGTTTAGTATTAAAGGTTTTCTAACTGTTCTTCCATTTTAGACCATTCTCCTGACATGACTACTGTGGGGTCCCCTGAGAATACCACAATAGTTCGCCCCTCTGCATTTTATATAAATGGATTGTACAACATGCCGTATTCAAAGTACTACTATATGTTTCTGTGTTTTGTATATGCTGTGACTGTTTTAGGGAACTCTTGTATAATGGGTACTATATACCTGGCCCGTACTCTACACACAGCTAAGTACATAGCTGTCTTTAACTTGGCTTTTTCTGATCTGTGTGGAAGTTCAGCTCTCATTCCGAAGTATGCAGAGATGTTTCTGACTGAGAACCAGTACATATCTTATGAAGACTGTCTGACGAGCATGTTCTTTGCTTTTGTCTTTATGATCATGCAGTCCTATAGTCTGCTTGCTCTGTCCTTTGACAGAGTAGTTGCTATATGTTTCCCTCTGAGGTATCATGCTATCATCACCAAATACACAATGACCCTAATTCTCTGTGTTCTGTGGCTTCTATCTGTGACTATTATGGTTGTTACCCTAGTCTTGCTTAGCAGACTGTCCTTCTGTAGATCTACTATAGTTGGCAGTTATTTCTGTGATAATGGGCCCATCTTTAGACTGGCCTGTAATGATAATACTCCTAATTTTTCATAAATGGCCATAGTGTTTTGTCACTATTGTGCTTTGTGTTCCATTCACACTGATAGCTATCTCATATGTTTGTATTGGTGTTGCATTGCTTAAGATCTCACAGGGTGCTGATCGAGTCAAAGCTATGAAGACCTGCACTTCCCACTTGATATTAGTGGCCATATTTTATCTACCAATCATTAGTGTTTATGTTACGGCTCTTACAACATACATCCATCCAAACACTAGAATAATCAACTCAGTTCTAACACAAACTATTCCACCCATGTTAAACCCCATCATATACACTCTGAAGACTGAGGAGGTACTGCAGTCTATTAAGGTTCTCTACAAACGAATCAAACTAAAGTCTGCAGTGGAAAATCCTGAAAAAAGCTTCACAAGACATAACATGAAATAATAACTGTAGTTTGACTTATTGAAAAAAAAAACAGAGAAATCTTTCCCCTTTTCTCTGGCTTAAAAGACTATAATGCCTCCTTTTAGACTGCCAGTTCTATTTGCTGTTATTAAAATAGATCCAATTCTGAACATACTGCAACAATGCTATACTACTACTACTACTGCTAATAATAATAATAATAATAATAATAATAATAATAATAATCATCATCATCGTCATCATGTACTCTTGACTTGACTCTTAACATTTTACCACTCAAATAAACACATAAATACATATAAATATTATAGATACTGTTTTAATATAGTTCCATATGCTTCTTAAAAAGACATTGTCTACTGATGCCACATCTCAGGCCACTTACTTTAAACACCAGTCGACTGATGTTACACCTCAGTCAAAGCACAACACATGCCAGACTGCTAAATTTACACCTCAATTCACTGATGTCACAGCTCAGTCTACTCACATTACACCCCAGTCTAAAGATGGCATACATTAATCTACTTACATCACATCACAAACTACTGATGGCATACCAGTCTACTCACATCACAGTCCGGACTACTCACACCTCAGTCAGATTTTATGTGAAATTGACTTTTTTCTTTTTTTCACATAGAGAGAACACAACAGATTATTTAGTACATTCAGTTGAGTTTGTAGTTCTTGCTGACCTGAGAAACTGCAGGTTACAGTGTTAATTCGTTAGTCCAACACAGAGCAACTCCACTCCTGCATCCTGTAGGTGCTCTTTTACTGAGGTCCAACTCTTTTTGTGAGTATGTTTCTAGTTTAGCTTGATTTTGATTTTAAAATTCATCCCAGATTTTCACAGGTGCCACTACTCCCCCCCACCACCCAGTTTTCTTGCTGTGAACTGACTGTGCTAACAGTCAACAAATTGGTAATACCAATTATAAAAGTGACAAAATTTTGTAGGATGTTTGTGTTTCTGTGCATCTACAGGTTACAATGTTCATTTTTTGGGCCAGCATACAGTAGCTGCACTCCTGCATCATGTGGGTCATTGTTACTGAGGTCCAACTGTTTTTCAGGGAGTATGTTACTAGTTTCAAGAGTCTTTTTTATCGTGTTTTTCTCTGTCGAGCATATGATGTCATGGTGATAAATATCAATATTTTAATCACACAGTCATTTAATGGTTACTGCAAACGATGGATTACAATTTTCTTTACTTTGAATGTAGCAGGTTGAATATTAATTAAATCATTAAAGGTTTCAATAGGTCATGTCTTTTGAAATATATAAAAGTTATTTGTTTTGCGTGAATAAAATCAATTTATAATACATAACAATTATAATAAATATCTAGGAAAGAAAGAATAAAATGCAAGAAAATTCTATTAAACAATCAGAACAGAATTCAGACTGATTGATTTTTGAATGGTGTCATCAATCAACCTGTGAAATATTCTTGTTCATGTATTATTTCAATCATACAGTTTATTATGTCAAGCAAGATGATTCTATAAAATAAAAATGGACTAAAGGTTACAGATTTGCATTTTTAGGTAATTGGACCTCTAAATAAATATAAGATTTGTCACTGCACCTTTCAACATAAATATGTTAGTGAGGATTTTAAATATGGATGATTATTTATATGCATAATGGATGCATTTTATAATAAATTAACTACATATGATTTATGATCACCTATGAACCCTATCAGAATAAAAATGTGAAACCGACCTGAAAGTTGGAAAGAAACTCAGCCACTCTTATCAGTGAAACCAATGACCAGTGATCTATTACTAAGAGCAAGAAAAGCGTTCAGTGTTTTGTGAGCAGAGACAAAAGTGTCTGATTAGTTTGTGAAGCAGGAGAAGAACTTTAAATAAGCAGGGCCTTCAAATAGTTCAGGCTGTAAACACCTTCTATGAACATTACACTTCACAGAATTAAATAAAGGCAACAAAATGTATACATAAAAATAATATAACATGGACTGGAATTTAAGATTTACTGTATCTGTGTACAAAGTGAGAGTGACAAATGTACAGCACAGAATGAATTCACAGTCTCTCTCATATACAAAACATGCTGTGAGGAGAAGAGACACCATTTCAGGCTAACATGTGGCAATTCACACACACAAAAAACTGCAAGATAATTTACTTCCAGCAACACCATACATCATAATTAACCAATCAAATGCAGAAAAGTGCTTCAGAACAACTCTTGTGGCAATGTTACCAATACCCCCTACCTATCCTGATTGATGCCAAATTAAAAAAAACATTTTAAAATAAAATCCACATTATAAAAATACAACAAAACGCATCGATAAAATAAATATTTAATAATACTTTTTTTTCTCAACTTGAAGAGAGAACTTCAAGTTTTCTTGCTGTGAGCTGACAGTGCTAACAGTCAACAAATTGATAATGCTAATTATAAAAGTGACAATATTTAGTAGGATGCTTGTGTTCTTGTGCATCTACTGATGTCACACCTCAGTCTACTCAGACCACAGTTTAGTCTAGTGATGTCACACCACAGTCAACTCACAACACACACCAGTCCACTAATGTGACTCCTCAATCCACCCTGATAGCACACCTCAGTCTATATTCATCATGCCCCAGTCTGTAGACGTAATATCTCAGTCTACTCACATGTCAGTCTACTGAAGGTACACCTCAGTCCACAGGCAGTATAACCCTTGTGTAGCTTGATTTTGATTCTAACAGGTGTCTAACAGGTGTCTGGGGTGCAGTCGTGGGCTGAAGGTTAGGGAACCAGCCTTGTGACCGGAGGGTCGCCGGTTCGATTCCCTGAGCCTACAGTAACGACTGAGGAAGGACTTGAGCAAGGCACCTAACCCCCAGCTGCTCCCTGGGCGCTTTGGATAGGGCTGCCCACCGCTCCGGCTAAGTGTGCTCACTGCCCCCTAGTGCGTGAGTTCACTAGCGAGTGTGTTTGTGGTGTTTCACTTCACGGATGGGTTAAATGCGGAGACTAAATTTCCCCACTGTGGGATCAATAAGGGATTCAAATTCAAATCTTCCCCACACCCACCCGTCTGCCCCAAGTCTTCTTGCTCTGAGGTGACTGTGCTAACATTCATCAATTTGATAATACCAATATAAAAGTGACAATATTTAGTAATATGCTTGTGTCTCTCCGCATCTATAGTTTGCAGTTCGAATTCTTTAGTCCAGCATAAAGGAACTGCATCCCACAAGTCTCAGTTACTAAGGCCCATTTCTTTCAGGGAGTATGTTTCTAGTTTAACATGATTCTGATTTTGAAACTTATCCCAGATTTTCACAGATTTTTAAATCCAGTATAGACCAACTCCACTCCTGCATCCTGTAGGTCAGTGTTACTGAGGTCCAACTCCTTCAGGGAGTATGTTTCTGTGAGCTGACAAACAGTCAAACAAATTGATAATACCCATTATCAAAGTAAATATAGCCACAAGTGGCAAACTCAGGGGCCAAGCAATCTCAGCATGGACAGACAACCTGGCTACATCAGACCTTATGCCTTACTGGTCTTCTGGCTTCATCAAGTGGTCAAAAAAAGGAAATGTACAACAAAGTTTGATCACAATCGGGCAACCTGTGATATAATTATAACCACTGCTGTCAGAAACCTTAAAAAAGGAAGTGATTGAAAACACCTCTCTCATGACTTTCCAGCACACAGCCTAGGTAAAATTTGACCTGTAAGCCCCTCAGAATTAAAGGAAGGCAAGCCAAAAAAAAAAAAAAAACTCCCCCCCCCTCCCCCCCCAAAAAAAAAAAAACACAAAAAAAAAAAAAAAATAATTAATTAAAAAAAAAAAAAAAAAAAAACCAACCAAAAAAAAAAGAAATGACAAGCAAAAAAAAAATAAAAAATAAAAAAAAAAAAAAAAAAAAAAAAAAAAAATGGGACTCAGTACAGCCTGGTCACACTTCTTAAATCACACACTGGAACCATTTTACACAAGACAGTCTGTACTGTTAAATATTTAATTTCGGACTTCTTAGATTGGCTCTAGATGAATCAAGATAAAACACAGAAAATAAAATTACTAGCTGTGTTTAATAGGAAAGGCTCAAGGAGTTTTCACTCATGTTATTTGGCAGCTTGTCATTCATTTGTATTTGGCTCCATCTAGTGGTCAAAAAAGGAAGTGTCTGAAAAGGATAAAGCAATGCCTTTACTAAAAGTTCTGCTCTATAGTGGCCCCTGAGACTTATTCTTGCCAAAATTTGCAGGAATGATTCAAATTCTATTCGTTCAAAGTCTATTCATAGTTTTAGACATATTTTTTCAAGTTTGATCACAACTGGTCTATCTTTGATATAATTATAGCCCCTTGTGTCAGAAAACCCATGATGCACTTACTGATTTATGTACTGCAGGCATGATGTACAAAAATGCAAATGTTTTAAATATAATTATTTACTTTGAGACTCCAACAATTATTTCTAGACCAGTTTTGAGATGATATCATGAAAACTCACAGACTAGTTTGTTAATTGGCTTGACCATACTTTGTATAATTGCACAAAATTTTGGCTCTATGTCTCACGGTTCAGGAGATATTTGACAAAACGCGTAGGCTTGCGCTATAGCGCCACCATCAGGCCAATCTGTACCATTTTCGGTGTGTGGCTAGATCTTTGTACTAAATATCTTTACACCAAATTTGGTGTCTTTTGGATCAGCAAGGCCTAAAGCAGTTCGGACCTTGTTTCTAGATCTATAAAGATAATACAGGTTTAACAGCTCAGGCAGTTTTCATGATTTTAGGAACCATGTCATTCGCTTGTATTTATCAAAAAGGAACATCTCGCTTTCAGCTCAGTGTTGTAGAGGCCCACGAGAACTGTTCAGCTGTTTTTAAATCCTTGAGGCCTCAGAAGGCTTAAAGCAGTTTTGGACCTTGTTTACAGACAGAAAGGTAAAACTTCTTCAGATAAAAAAGTTTATCTTCAGGACTTCATTCACCATAAATAATGAGCAGTGGTCTGTTAACATTATAGAGGTTGAGGCTTATATGTACAGGCCCTTATAGCATGAGGAGCCATTGTGGCACACAGAAGTGAGATTAAAGGCCTGAGAATAAATCAGAAAGCCTCCAAGTGTTTAGATCATTGATCAGGGCCTGAGACAGGTGTACCAAGAGATTGACCTTTGACCCTTGGTTTTATAAGCTGTAATTTCTGAACAAATAGGTCAAAAGCAGACCAGTAGTCCATTTTGTGACCCAACATGTAATTACAAACTTGTGCAGGACTGAGAGCTAAATCAAATGACATCAAGAGTTCATCTATAGACTGTGTAATAACACTGTAATAAGCGTTTTAGTGATTTTAAGTGTTTTTCAGTGTTATAACTCCTCCTAAAGGCTAAACAGCACTAAACACCTCATTGGACTTTTAGTTCCCACAAGTCTTTAAAATCTTGAGTTGATCTGAGCAAAGAGTTTCAGCAATTTAGGCTGTAAATTCCAAGGCCACAGTGATTTGTTGATTTATAGAAGCCATGCTAAGTAAAAAAAATCAACATTTTTTTTGATAATTATTAACCTAGAGACTCCACAGAGTATTTTTAATCCAGCTAGGAACAGCTATGTTCAAAATCCAGAGACTAGTTTGAAAAATAGCATTTTTATATCGTTAATGATCACAATGAACTATGCATTTTTTTTTAACACAAATGTATTGACAAAGTTGTTTGTGAATACTCCAGTGCATATGGGGAAGGCATTTGTTTAAGATTAGGTTGACATTTGTAAGAGAGATACCTGATTTTCAAAAATAGCGCCACCTAGTGGCCAAATCTTTTGAAATTTTACTGGCTGATACTAAATCCCTCTAAAGACATACCAATTAAGTTTCATGCTGAGCCTGACAAATGCCTGCTGACAACTGATTGGCTAATGGCATCCATACATTTTCATGTATCAAATCGTCCTTAAAGATTCACTTATAGACAGTCTCAAAGATGAACCATCCAAAATCTCAGCTCGATCGGACTTACAATTGTTGAAAAACAGTTATGTAGCCTTTATAGTGCCCCCTATTGATGTAAATGCACCAAATTCAATAGGTCACCTCAGAATCTAGTCCTGAACCAAATTCCAAAGTTTTAATTTTTTTGAATGAAGCATTTTTGAGTTACAGAATTTATTCTTAATTATGTATTTTCTCAAAAGGGTTCATTTGCATATGGCGGCCGTTTTGTTTATAAAAGTCAACATGTTTTTAATAATTATTGATATTCAGGGTCTGGAGGATTTTTTGAGATTTTTTTCAGAATTTTTGGGCTTGATCCCTAAGACTAGTTTGCAAAAGTTGGTTTTGCATTTTATGCAAATTAGAAAAAGATCTAGGTAGGCGGAGCTTTATGGTCCAAATGGCAAAGTGATTGGTTTTAATCCAAGGAACCTAGGAAAAATGTAATTTTGTCTGGCAAAAATTTGGTGTAAGGGTTATAGGCCAAAACGTGTTTTGGTTTGTTATAGCGCCACCTTGTGGCCAGTTGGTGCCATTTTTTGTGGCTGAGTAATTTCACAGATTTTGTACCTTCCTACCAAGTTTGGTGTTTGTAGGCCTTACAGTCTTTGCTCTACAGCGCATTTCAGCCAAGAAAAATAATAATAAGAAGAAGAAGAAAAATCCTAACAAATACAATAGGGTCCCTGCACTACGTGCTAGGACCCTAACAAAAAATCTCAGCAATAACAGTAGGGTTCCAGCACCTTCGATGCTTGGCCCCCTAAAAATATTTAGTAGAATGCTTGTATTCTTGTGCATGTACTGGTGTCAGACCTCGGTCTACTCAGACCACAGTCTAGTCTAATGCTGCCACACCTTAGTCACCTCACTTTAAACATCAATCTACTGATGTTACACCTCAGTCAAAGCACAACACATACCAGACTACAGACAGGCCTTTTTTCTTTTTTCACATAGAAAGAACACAACAGATTGTGTAGTACATTCAGTTGAGTTTGTAGTTCTTGCTGACCTGAGAAACTGCAGGTCACAGTGTTAATTCTTTATTCCAACACAGAGCAACTCCACTCCTGCATCTTGTAGGTCCTTTTTACTGAGATCCAACTCTTTTTGGGAGTATGTTTGTAGTTTAGCTTGATTCTGATTTTGATTTTAAAACTCATCCCAGATTTTCACAGGTGCCACTATTCCCCCTCCCCCCCGAAGTTTTCTTGCTGTGAACTGGCTAACAGTCAACATATTATTTTATAATACCAAGTATAAAAGTGGTGATATTTAGTAGGATGCTTGTGTTCCTCTGCATCTACAGGTTACAGTGTCATTGTTTTGTCCAGCATAGAGCAACTGCACTCCTGCATCCTGTAGGTCATTGTTACTGAGGTCCAACTCTTTCAGGGAGCATGTTTCTAGTTTAGCTAGATGCTATTCTTGTGCATCTACTGATATCACATCTCAGTCTATTTAGACCATAGTCTACTGTCTGCTGATGTCACATCTCATTCCCCAGTCTACTGATACCACACTGAAGCACACTTGCATCACTTTACTTTAACCCCAGTCTGCTCATGGCAGACCTCAGTGTATGCATATAACACTCAAGTACACTAATACTCATATCACACCACAGTCAAGTAATGTCACAAACAAATGCAAACAGTCTACTGAGGTCACATCAGTCTACCTCAGTCCACCCCAGTCACACCTCAATCTACTCACATTATACCCCATTCTACTGATGTCATATCTCAGTCTATTCACATTACTGCCCACTCTACTGATATCACATCTCAGTCTACTGAGAAAACGGTCTAGTCTAATGATGTCACACTTCAGTCTACTCAGAAAACAGTCTAGTCTACTAGTGTCACACCTCAATTAATTCACTCCAAACACTAGTCTACTGATGACTCACTTAAACACCAGTGTACTGATGTAACACCTCAGTCATCTCATTTTAAACACCAGTCTACAGATGTTACACTTCAGTCAATTCATTTTAAACACATCCTAGTCTACTAATGTGACACCTTAATCTTCTCACATCACACCTCAATCCACTGATGTCACACCTGAGTCTTCTTACAGTGGGGCAAAAAGTGATTAGTCAACCACTGATTGTGCAAGTTCTCCTACTTAGAAAGATGATTGAGGTTTGTAATTTTTATCAGAGGTACACTTCAACTATGAGAGACAAAATGAAAAAAAAAATCATCTTGTAGGATTTTTAAATAATTTATTTGAAGATTATGGTGGAAAATAAGTATTTGGTCAATAACAAACAAACAAGATTTCTGGCTCTCACAGACCTGTAACTTAAGAAGCTCTTCTGTCCTCCACTCATTACTGTTATAAATGGCACCTGTTTGACCTCGTTATCTATATAAAAGACACCTGTCCACAGCCTCAAACAGTCAGACTCCAAACTTAACTATGGCCAAGACCAAAGAGCTATCGGGAAGAAAATTGAAGTCTGGAGTCACCACTCAAGCAACAAAGGAATGACTCTGTAAAAAGCATTTCAAGGTCCTAGCCAGTCTCTAGGCCTAAACCCCATAGAAAATTTGTGGAGGGAGTTGAAAGTCTGCATTGCCTAGCGACAGCCCCAAAACATCACTGCTCTAGAGGAGATCTGCATGGAGGAATGGGCTGGAATACCAGCTACAGTGTGGGCAAACCTGGTGAAAACTTACAGGAAACGTTTGACCTCTGTATTCGCCAACAAGTTTTGAGTTGAACTTTTGTTATTGACCAAATACTTATTTTCCACTATAATTTACAAACTACTTTTTAAAAATCCTACAATGTGATTTCCTGGATTCTTTTTTTTCTCATTTTGTCTCTCATAGTTGATGTGTACCTAAGATGAAAATGACAGACTTCTCTATTTCTAAGTAGGAGAACTTGCACAATCTGTGGTGGACTAAATACTTTTTTTGCCCCACTGTACATCATGCATTAGTCTGTAGAAAAATATGTCTACTCCCATCTGTCACATCTCATGCTGCTGTTTCCCCTCCCTGTCCACAGAGGTCACCCTCACCTGATCGCAATCAGAGGCCATTTTGTATGTTTATAACCACGTTGTCCTTTGTTCTGTGTGAAGTCTTGTATTGGTGTTACCTACAATTCTGAGCCGTTCTTTGTATGTATTGCGTTTTCTGGTTGTAAACCCCTGCTTTGTTTATGGTTTTTGTTTTGGGATCTTGGTTTTGGCTGCATTCTGGTTTGATTAATTTTGGATGGAATTTCTGGTATTGGACCTGGATTGTTTTTGGACTTTGAACATTTACAGATTAAACCTGCACTTGACTCCTCATCCCGGTTGTGGATCTTTTTAATGACACCATCTCAACAGTTACAGTGGAACAATGTCAGCGGAGTTTGGAAAGGCCTTGAAACCATCTCTGGCCACAAGAAGCCTGACTCCCAGGTGGTGGGGGGTCAGAAGTGGGTGAACGAGCTCCATATATTTTTCAATAGATTTGATCACTCACCTGCCCCTCCCCCTGCACAGATGTCCCTGCTGAATCCCCTCTCTGTGGCACTACCAACATGCTGCCCTCCCCCCTCTCTCACACTCACCCCCTCAACAACTTTCAGCTCACAGCCACCCCCACTGGTTCATTTGATGGCAGCTCTAACCCATTCACACCTAGCACCCAGGCCCCCTGCACAAGTCTGTCCTTCACAATGGCCCAGGTGAGGAATGAGCTAAGGAAAATCAAGGCAAAAGCTGCAGGTCCAGATGGCATCAGTGCCAGGCTCCTCAAGTCCTGTGCAGATCAGCTGTGCAGGGTGGTTGAGCACATGTTCAACATGAGCCTGAAACTGGGAAGAGTGCCACAGCTGTGGAAAACATCTTGTGTGGTACCTGTGACAAAACACAGCAACCCAAAGGACCTCATACAAGCTACAGACTCGTGGGCAACTGTGACCTCACATCTGATGAAGTCACTGGAGAGGCTGGTTCTTACCCATCTCTGCCCTCTGGTGAGACCATCCATGGACCCTCTTCAGTTTGCCTACCAGCCAGGTGTAGGAGTGGATGATGCTGTCATCTATATCTTCTACTCTTTCTCACCTGTACACTGCTGACTTCATGTACAGCTCACTAAACTGTCACCTCCAGAAGTTCTCTGATGACTCAGCGATTGTTGGCCTCATAACAAATGAGGAGCACAGCAAGTACAGAGAACTGATTCAGGACTTTGTGGACTGGTGTCTGCAGAACCACCTCCAGATAAATGCGGGGAAGACCAAAGAACTGGTGGTGGATTTCCGCAGGTGCAGACACCCCCCTCCGTTAGTGAACAGGAAACTGCAGTTTACAGTGTTAAGTCTTTAGTCCAGCTCAGAGCAACTCCACTCCTGCATCTTGTAGTTCCTTTTCACTGAGGTCCAATTCTTTTAGGGAGTATGATTCTAATTTAGCATGATGCTATTCCTGTGCATCTACTGATGTCACATCTCAGTCTACTCAGACCACAGTCTAAATTAATAATGTCACATTTCAGTCTACTTAGGTTAAAATCAGTCTACTGATGTCACATCTCAGTCAACACATGATGCACCATTCTGTAGATGTTACTACAGTCTACTGCTAGTACACGGCAGCGCAATCACATCATATCTCAGTAACATCACACCCCAGTCTACTCATATAACAAAACAGTCTACTGAGGTCACATCAGTCCACCCCAGTCAACCTTAATTTACTCATCACCCAGCCAGACCTTAGTCTACTCACATTATACCCTAACCACTGTCCATTCTACTTGTGTCACAGTCACATAACAAAACAGTCTAGGTCACATCTCAGTCTACCCCAGCCCACCAAAGTCACACCTCAATCTACTAACCACCCCAGAACCACATCAATCTACCATCATCATGTACATCATACAGGTCAGTCTACTCACATCACTGCCCAGTCTACTGATGGCATACCTCTGTGTACTCAAAAAGCAGAGTTAATATAGCCATATAATCACCACGGCAATCAGCAACTATTACCATCAGTGGGATTTCATGCAGCTGCAGTGATGACTCATTAAATCTGCTCTGAAAAAAAAAAAACAATAAAATCATAACTTCAGTTAAATGCCCCATGTATTCAGTCTGGAACTTCTCATGTCTCAAACACTTGTACCAGACAATTGTATGCGAACATGTATCTGCTAGAGAACCAGTATGTGTCTTATGAAGACTGGCTGTCTTGTAATTGTAGGGTTACATGAAGTCCACGAAGGGCTACAAATGGTCAGCAAGCAGTGAAACATAGCGGCCACTGGTCACGGATGTGTGTAGGCAAACCAGTGGACCCAACCCAATATGTCTGGACTTTGACTCAACCAACATTTCCATCCAGAATAATGATCCCAGTCTAAAGTAGGAAGCATGTTTAACATTGCCTACACAGCAATTAACATCCTGCATTCAGTCCTGATATATTATTTGTTACTCCAGTGTAATTTATGAGAGAATCCATTACTGACACGCAACCTTCCCTATAGAGATTTTTTTGGAGGCGTGCTTTCAGGCATGACGTAAACAGGTGAGTTTTAAATGTGTGTCCAGCTGTAAAAGTTATGGTATTGAACCATAGACGAGTGTTTAATATCCCACACTGCTTTTTCCATATACCTTGGTAAGTGTTACAGAGATTCTTAATATTGACTAATGATTTAAATTGATAACTCTATATAATATATATCGTCCTCGTCGTGTGTATATGCATATGTGTTTTGTACCATGTTTTGCAGTGTGATAAAACTGTTTTATAACCCGTCTTTTTTACATTAATTAAGGAACAGTCTCCTGGCATGACTTCAATGGAGTCCTTTAACAATGCAACATATATTCGCCCCCAAACATTTTATATCAATGGATTATATAACATAGCAAATGCAAAGTACTACTATATGTTTCTGTGTTTTGTATATGCTGTGACTGTTTTAGGGAACTCTTTTATAATGGGTACTATATACCTGGCCAGTACTCTACACACAGCTAAGTACATAGCTGTCTTTAACCTGGCCCTGTGTGATCTGTGTGGAAGTTCTGCTCTCATTCCGAAGTATGCAGAGATGTTTCTGACTGAGAACCAGTACATACCTTATGAAGACTGTCTGACGAGCATGTTCTTTGTGTACCTCTTTATGATCATGCAGTCCTATAGTCTGCTTGCTCTGTGCTTTGACAGAGTAGTTGCTATATGTTTCCCTCTGAGGTATCATGCTATTGTCACCAAATCCACAATGACTCTGATCCTCGGTGTGATGTGGGTTATCGCTGGGATTATTATTGGTGTTTCTGTAGCTCTGGTTACCAGACTGTCCTTCTGTAGATCTACAACAGTTGGAAGTTATTTCTGTGATCATGGCTCCATTTTTAGACTGGCTTGTAATGATAATACTCCAAGTTACATAATGACCTATGTCTATATTACTGTTGTGCTTTGTATTCCATTAGTACTGATAGCTTTCTCATATGTTTGTATCGGTGTTGCATTACTGAAGATCTCACAGGGTGCTGAACGAATGAAGGCTATGAAAACCTGCACCTCCCACCTGATATTAGTGGCCATGTTTTATCTACCAGTCTGTAGCATTTATATAGCTGCACTTATTACAAATCTACATCCAAATACTAGAATAATCAACTCTGCACTAACACAAACAATTCCACCCATGTTAAACCCCATCATATACACTCTGAAGACAGAGGAGGTACTGCAGTCTATTAAAATACTGTACAAACGAATCAAGGTGAACTTTGCAATTACAGATGGTAAAGATTAAAAATGGTCTAATAATTATATAATGTATAGCTTTAGATTTATTTAAGTTTTGTTTGGATTCCCTACTGTTTTTTTCACAGAGTTAAATGGTTTAATGTTTATAGACTAGAATAGAATATTTTTTATTATTATTGAGAAGGTAAGGGAATGTAGTTTGATAGATAGAAACTGCAAACTATTTGTTTGTTTAGTTTTGTTGTTTGTTGTAAATATTTGAAATAAGTACTTTTAATTAAATATTGTCTCAGTGCTTAAATGTTTCTAAAGATGTTGTAAAAAAGTATTTTACACCCTCATGGTTGTTCATGTTTACAGCCATGTGGCCATTAAATTTTCTTCTATGCAAAAAACACAATGCATATATTTGACCATGTCAAGATTTCATACTGTATTCACATTTTATCTCAACTTTACAGACATTTGATGCTTTAAATGTTGCACTTTAAGGTTAACTTCTCATTTTAAGGACCCATATAATAAATAAATATTAACAATGATGAAAGAACTATCTTTTTTGGTGTACTGCTTTTGTGATGTAAGGAAAACCAATGCATTCATAATATAATATATATAATGTAATCGAGTTGCTGTTATGTTACAGGCATTAATCCAAATTAATTGAAATTCACTTTATAATCAAATTGCAACCATCTGTTACTGGAATATGCTGAACTGCTTGCTTAATGTGACATGTGCCATTAAAGCTCAGGTGAGCATCAGTTGCCTCAAGTGATTAAGGACAAAAAAACTAGTAAGAAATTCAGAACTTGTTTGGGATAATAAATTTGAAACATCAAGAAATACGTCAATAAAAGGGCAAGACATTAGAATTTCATTAGAATTTGAGAACAGGGGTTAATTACTGGAGCACTGAAATAAGAAAGCCCTAACAGGGTAACTTTGTGAGGAACAGACTCTGATAACGAGAGTCATTAGAGTAGTAAATGATCTAATATACTAATGAAACTAACACTGATGTGGCATTGAACTAAATGAGTACCACCCTATTTTGTCACAGATCGTCTCTTTTGCGGAAAGAGCCTTCTCTTTGGGCATTTTGGAGCAGTTCTCCATTCAGCAGCTTGGATTCTGTGGCCATGGTTCCCTGGCACCCTCTTTTTTGGCATCCAAAGCGGCTAACACTGATTGTGCAAAGCTTTGTGGCCATGGTTCCCTGGGGGGGGCGGGGAGGGGGGGGGGCATTCACATAAGCGGCTAAAAGCTGTTTGGCATCAGATTCACCAGTGGTGGGGGCCTGGCAGGTCCTTAGCAGTAGAATGATAACAAATTGTTTCCCTACAAGAGAAAGAGAATTAAGTTAGTTTTACATGTGGAGTTTTAACCATATATCACTGAGACCTGGAAACACATTCTCAGTTTGAAACATTTATGACACAAACAGTAGGTGTTTTAAATAAAATAAGTATTTTGGGAGTTACTAAGGTATGACTTTTGGCAGTTCACAGCCCAGACATTGGGGGCATTGTTGATTCATAGGCAGAGTCCTTCCTTGAAAATCACAACTTACTGTTACAATGTTGTACAAAAATGGTTCTTTGTTGTATTTAATCTACTAAAAAACTGTCTATGGTGTTTAAAACAGACAGGTTTATCATGGTGCTAATTGAACCCTATAAATAACACCATCAATGGCCCTGTTGGCAGTTTTATGACAGACACAAGGTTCTTCTCCCAGATTCTGCAGAGCTGAGGACAATCTATGTGACCCCTGAGGTACAATGTCATAAGAAACTAATTCATATAAAAACACAATGGCCTAGATAAAGATAGCTGTAAAGAGTAAGAATAAGCTGACATTGCTCATGGCTATTATTGAGGGTGGAAATACATGATTAGTCTATGTGACAGAAATAAGTTTTGCAGACTGCAGCCACTTATTGCTTAAACATTATGAGGACAGCTTTTTCTTTCTCTTCATCTTGGAAAAATTTACAATCTGGTACATCAGATTGGCAAACTCATGTTATTGACTGGCTGTAGAAGAGTAAGTTTAAGAGGCCACTAAAGTGTGCAGTATATTCCTATTCATGTGTCTTCCTGAAAAGGAAAGGAGTCAGAACGATCAGGCTAATGTGAGGAAATTAATTCTGGCTTTGTATCCTTGAGTTTAGCAGACTACCTTGCCTATAGAGTTAGGTGTTTGGGGGTGTGCTTTACAGGATGATGTTAACATAGGTCAATTATAAATGTGTTCGATCTTTTGCTGCACCTTAATTCTTCTCAAGCTGCAAAAGGTATTGTATCGAAGCAAATCACTTTGTAAAATTCCTTTTACATTTCATATACTTTCATTAGTATTACAGAGATAATACTCTGTAGCTGTGTTTGAGTAATGCATTATTTTTCTTTGTATTAGGATTTCTCCATCATTTCTCTTTATCATTTTAATTTGCATTTATATTTTAATATTTATATTCTGATGAGCATGAGGACTTTATTATATCTTACAAATATTATTTTTTACAGTTTATGTAACACCTGTCTACGGCTGTCATGTCCTTTGACAATACAACATTCATTCGCCCCTCTGCGTTTTATATAAATGGACTGTACAACATGCCGTATTCAAAGTACTACTATATGTTTCTGTGTTTTGTATATGCTGTGACTGTTTTAGGGAACTCTTTTATAATGAGTACTATATACCTGGCCCGTACTCTACACACAGCTAAGTACATAGCTGTCTTTAACTTGGCTTTTTCTGATCTGTGTGGAAGTTCTGCTCTCATTCCGAAGTATGCAGAGATGTTTCTGACTGAGAACCAGTACATACCTTATGAAAACTGTCTGACGAGCATGTTCTTTATTTTTCTCTTTATGGCCTTACAGTCATTTACTCTGCTTGCTCTGTGCTTTGACAGAGTAGTTGCTATATGTTTTTGTCTGAGGTATCATGCGATTGTCACCAAATCCACGATGACTCTGATTATTGGTGTGATGTGGATTATCTCTGTTGCTGTTAATGCCATCCTTGTAGCTCTGCTAACCAGACTGTCCTTCTGTAGATCAACTACTGTTGACAGTTATTTCTGTGATCATGGCCCCATTTACAGACTGGCCTGTAATGATAACTCCCTTAATTACATAATGGGTAATGCCTGTATTGCGGTTGCACTTTGTATTCCATTGTTGCTAATAACTTTCTCATATGTTTGTATTGGTGTTGCATTGCTTAAGATTGGACATGGTGCTGATCGAATGAAAGCTATGAAGACCTGCACTTCCCACCTGATATTAGTGGGCATGTTTTATCTACCAATTATTAGCATTTATATTACTGCTCTTATAGCACGCATAGATCCAAACACTAGGATAATCAACTCTGCTCTAACACAAACAATTCCACCCATGTTAAACCCCATCATATACACTCTGAAGACAGAGGAGGTACTGCAGTCTGTAAAAGTACTCTACAAACGAATCAAGGTGAACCTGGCAGTGGTAGTGCCTGTAGAGAACATTTTGAATAATTAAAAAGATCTAATAGAAGATATTGATAGTTTGGTCTATTTTGAAAAGGCAAAGAAATCAACACAACAGTCGAAAAGCTCAAGTGCTTCCCCTTTAGGCTGGCATTGTAATTATTTTTAAGATCCATGGTTGTAGTTCAATACAGTATAAGTTCAGATTTTTGTATAGTTAGAAAATTTAAGATAACTAAATAAATGTCTTGAAGTTTAGAGTTTAGAGCATATATTTGCAAATTACACTTGGTGATCATGTTGACTTGTGTGTTGTGGGTTTAGAATAATGTTGCAGATACGTAAAAAAACGCCACATATAATAAGAATATATTACTACCACGAATAATAAAAATAAATAATAAATTGTCCAGTAGAAAGCTCAAACAAAACAAGTGCCTGCACACTGTATAATAGATATGAGTAGAGATGTAATGTCCAGCTATTGGTCAGTGTGTCTGTCCTGTTAGTGGCTCAGTATACAATAACGTCCGGGTAGAGTGAAAAGGTGTTATGTAATCCGTGCTGGAACAAATGACCTCCTATATCATTCCTTCCTGCAGTGGAGCTGAACAGATCTAGTGCTGAAAGTGTACGACCGGTAGATCATTTGGGGAGTGGGTGTGATGTGTTGTCCAGTTTGTTAAGAGACCTCCCTTTAGCCACCTTCCCCTAACCCTTGTGGCAAAGTGGCAGAGGTTAGGTCTGTACCTGGAGTCAGCGGTCCCTGAGGAGCTCCAAAAGTTTAAAGTGGCAGGTTTCAGATGCATATACTTGGGTCTTCCAGTCAGTTCAAGACCCGGGCGATTAGGACACCTGCATTTCGTCCATCTTCTCCCTCAGTGTAAGAGGTTTGATAGTATTGAATACACCTGAGCTTGTATTGAGCAGGTCTCGTATCAATTCTTGTGTCAAGGAAAAATGAAAAAGTGTAATTTAAAGAAATTGTGATGTTAAATAATGAACACAAATGTAATAAATGTCTCTGCCACAGCAAATGTGCAATTAAGCTGGTCATTAAAAGCATCAAGTTTGTATATTTGTAAGTTATAAAAGATACAAGATCAAGCGCATATTCTTGTTTTTACAAAAATATCTGGGAACTTCACAGATGCCATTATTTCTGTCATTTTTTTTATTGAACCAATCAGAAAAGGCCAATAAAAACAGCCAGAATAGCAAGAAGTCACTTTTAGCCACATGCCTTCTCTCTGTAGTAAACACAAAATCCAATTTAACTAAACCCAAATACCAGCACAATAAAAGACAGCGAAACACACAACACACCCTAAACATCCTTAACTAGTCAGCGCCATAGAATGTCAATACTATATCACTATAGGGCCACTACTCTTTGCTGAGGCACTCAAAAATGATCCCAATGCATTACTATAATAGTAATTAAATTCTAATCTATAATAGTAATGCATTCCTCATGCGATTAATACAACTGAGCAAAAATTGTTCAGGAAAAAGTTCTTTGACATGTTTGAACGCTGAATCATGGGACCGTCAGGGACAGACTGAAACACAGAGAGGAAACAATTGAGAACTGTTTGAAATAAAAAAACAAGAAATGATTTATTTCTTTATTTACTTTCTTTATATAATTATAGAATAACTGTATGTAATAATGTAATATTGTAATTTCACCCATCTGTGGGAAAAAACCCATAAAACTAAGAAGATGCCAGGACAGCGTAACTTAGATGTGAGGATAGATTTTACATCTAACCAAATCAACCACACCATAATACTTAAATGAGAGACTGGGAGCTAAGTACACTGCTAAAAAAAATAAAGGTAACACTTTGAAAACACATCAGATCTCAATGGGAAAAAAATCATGCAGGATATCTTTCCTCATATAGACTGGGTAATGTGTGAGGAACGAGAGGATGCCACATCGTTTGATGGAAATGAAAATGATCACCCTACAGAGGGGTTGAATTCAAAGACACCCTGAAAATCAAAGTGAGTAAATGCTGCAGCAGGCTCGTCCATTTAACCCAAACTCCACTGCAGCAGCTCAAAATGGTACTCAGTAGTTTGTATGGCCTCCACCCGCTCCTAATGAGACGACGGATGGTGTCCTGGGGGATCTCCTCCCATATCTGGACCAGGGCATTACTGAGCTCCAGGACAGTCTGAAGTGCAACCTGATGGCGTTGGATGGACCGAAACATAATGTCCCAGAGAGGTTCTATTGGATTTAGGTCAGGCGAGCCGGTGGGCCAGTCAATGGTATCAATTCCTTCATTCTCCAAGAACTGCCTGCATGCTCTCGCCACATGAGGCCGGGCATTGTTGTGCACCAGGAGGAACCCAGGACCCACTGCACCAGCGTAGGGCCCGACAACGGGTCCGAGGATTTCATCCTGATACCTAATAGCAGTCAGGGTGCCGGTGTCTAGCCTGTAGAGGTCTGTGCGTCCTTCCAGGTAATGCCTCCCCAGACCATCACTGACCCACCACCAAACCGGTCATGCTGAATGATGTTGCAGGCGGCATAACATTCTCCACGGCGTCTCCAGAGTCTGTCACGTCTGTCACATGTGCTCAGGTAAACCCTGCTCTCACCTGTGAAAAGCACAAGGCACCTGTGGCGGGTCTGCCAATTCTGGTGTTCTGTCGCAAATGCCAATCAAGCTCTACGGTGCTGGCCAGTGAGCACAGGGCCCACTACAAGACGTTGGGCCCTCAGGCCGCCCTCATGAGGCCTGTGTTTCTGATTGTTTGGTCAGACACATTCACAGCAGTAGGGCTCTGGCAGTGCTCATCTTGTTCCTCCTAGCACAAAGGAGCAGGTACCGGTCCTGCTGAGGGGTTAAGGACCTTCTACAGCCTTGTCCAGCTCTCGTAGAGTAACTGCCTGTCTCCTGGAATCTCCCCTGTACTCTTAAGACTGTGCTGGGAGACACAGCAAACCTTGTGGCAATGGTACATATTGATGTGCCATCCTTCAGTAGCTGGACTACCTGTGCAGCCTCTGTAGGGTCCAGGTACCGCACCATCGTACTAGTAGTGACGCTGACCCAAGTCAACTGCAGAACTAGTGAAGGATCAGTGGGAAAAGATGAGGGGGGACAAAATGTCAGTGACCTCGTCCTTTTAACCCATTCCTGTTTTGGGGGGTGTCTCATTGTTGCTCCTCTACTGCACCTGTTGTTAATTTCATTAACACCAAAGCAGCTGAAACTGATTAACGGCCCTCCCTGCTACTTACCTGACCAGATCAATATCCCTGGAGTTGAACTGAGTTAATGCTCTACTCTGATTAAACAGTGTTCCCTTTATTTTTTTTGAGCAGTGTATGAGCAGATCTTACAGATCTAAGCAACGCTCTTTTCTCTTTTCCTCCTTTCTAAATCATAACGGTGTTGTGCTGTATGTCACTTGCTCTGTTTCCTCCTCTTTGTTTACTATTTTTAGACCTTCTCTTTTTTCTCTCTCCTTCCATTTTTCTTTGTTACAGAGATAAACCTCAGTGTACCGCACCAGTCACCGTCAACGATGGTGTAACAAGAGTGAGCTGTTTGCCACAGCCTTAAACGCTGGTACTTACTGGTGTACTTAGATAGATAGATAGATAGATAGATAGATACTTTATTGATCCCGAAGGAAATTTAGCACTTGTTTGCCACTTATTACCCCTTGGTATTCTGGGATTTTCAGTCCTCCAGAGTACCAGTGCCTTGCTGTTGTTGCACTCTGCTGAAGCTGGCAGCACAGGCTTACAGGACCCTCCTTCTTCAGAAATAAAGCTGTAACTGCTGGAACCTCTGGATGAGTTCCAGGTGCAGAATGTGATGTGTAAAAACCCACAACCGCTCTTTGGGCCCATAGTCCTCCCGATCCTTCAGGTACTGAATGCCTGGCACAGTCCAGGAGGTGGAAGACTGTGTACACTGGGGAGCTGGCAATGCAGTATGAATTGTTTAGCAGTAAGCTCACACTTTTGTGCAGCAAAGAGTGACATGCCCAAAGGGTGACCTGCTCAGAGGTGAAAGCTAGAAGGTGTTATGGACAGATTGTCCCCAAGGTAGATGGTCCAGTATGGCTGTTGGACTCTGGATGCAAGCCAGAGGACAGACTCTCAGAGACTGCATGGCAGAAAGCCATACAGTAGCAACTAGTAAACTAGGGTCACCAGATCAATAGGCATCTCCTGTACCACATGCTGTAACAAGAGCTCTGCTTTCTCCTTGGTGGACACATTTGAACCTCAGGTACCGTCCTCATGCTGCTACTCACAGCTTTCATCCTTCCTCCAACATGTTTAGCAGCTCTTCTCTGTACCTGCGGCTGGGGTGCCTCGCACCCTCACTGCTGGTGGCCTTAGAGAACATACCAGTTAAAGACCATGTATGCGGAAGGAGGCAGAGAGAAAAGGTAAAGAAGGAACTCTGGGAACAGATCACTCACAATTTAAAAATATTTCTAATCTTGTTTTCTTGAAAAATACATCTCAAACGCAAAAACATCACTGGGACATCATGACAGTAACAGAAAGGAGAACAGCTCTGCCGATCTTGTGACTTGGGCATAAGAATACTGTACCTGGGCAAACGGCATCCTCAGGATAAAAGCACATCCATAAAATGTGGGCAGAGGAACTGTTGGTAAATAACCTTTCAAGATTAAAGCACAATGGATATACAAATATTGTACATTCACCTAAATCATAGACAACACAGTCTGAAAACAAAACAAACTAAAAGGCATCATGGACAAAGATTCAAAAATGATTTTGCAGTAGGAGTTAAATGAAAGTGGATATACAATAAGATCTGAAGATAAAAACAATGACTTATTATAATGTTTAGCAGTCTGTCTTGTCTATAGAGGATCGTGTCTTGGGAGTGTTCTTCTGAGGATAATGTAAACATACGACAATTATAAATGGGCTGGATCTCTGCTGAAGTCCCACTCCAGCAGCAGAAGTTATCACATCATTGTGGATAAGGTTTCTACATCCTGAAATTCTTTCTTTCTTACATTTATTTAGTATTGCAGAAATGGTGGTTTATTATTGATATATTGTTATTATATCTCTATAACCTTTTGTGCATTGATAATTGGATTTTCTGTTGTGATGAGTAACTGTTTAAAACAGCAATAACTGTTCTTTCTTGAATTTTATGTAAGACCTACAGCTGACATGACTTCCATGGCGTCCTTTGACAATGCTACAATTATTCACCACCCCACATTTTACATCAACGGATTTTACAACATGCCACATGCAAAGTACTACTATATGTTTCTGTGTTTTGTATATGCTGTGACTGTTTTAGGGAACTCTTGTATAATGGGTACTATATACCTGGCCCGTACTCTACACACAGCTAAGTACATAGCTGTCTTTAACTTGGCTTTTTCTGATCTGTGTGGAAGTTCTGCTCTCATTCCGAAGTATGCAGAGATGTTTCTGACTGAGAACCAGTACATACCTTATGAAAACTGTCTGACGAGCATGTTCTTTGCTTTTCTCTTTATGACCTTACAGTCATTTACTCTGCTTGCTCTGGCTTTTGACAGAGTAGTTGCTATATGTTTCCCTCTGAGGTATCATGCTATTGTCACCAAATCCACAATGACTCTGATCCTCGGTGTTCTGTGGCTTCTATCTGTATCTCTCATTAGTATCCTTGTAGGTTTGATTACCAGACTGTCCTTCTGTAGATCTACCACAGTTGACAGTTATTTCTGTGATCATGGTCCTGTCCACAGGCTGGCCTGTAGTGATAATTCCCCTAATTATATAATGAGCTATGTCTGTATTGCTGTTGTGCTTTGTATTCCATTGGTACTAATAGCTGTGTCATATGTTTGTATTGGTGTTGCATTGCTTAAGATCTCACATAGTATTGAGAGAATGAAAGCTATGAAGACCTGCACTTCCCACCTGATATTAGTGGCCATGTTTTATCTACCAATCACCAGCACTTACATTACGGCTCTTACAACATACATCCATCCAAATGCTAGAATAATCAACTCAGTTCTAACACAAACAATTCCACCCATGTTAAACCCCATCATATACACTCTGAAGACTGAGGAGGTACTGCAGTCTATTAAAGTACTGTACAAACAAATCAAGGTGAACTGTACAAAGGAAGCACATGTAAAAAGCATTGCAAATAATTGAAACTGTGTAATAACTGTACTTTGCCATATTTGAATATAGCATACAATAGAACAGAGAGATCAATAAAATCTGTATAATTTACCACAGTTGAAATGCAGAAATGCCTTCCTTCAGACCTGCACTGGAATTACTTTTATTCATTTATTTTGGTTTATTAAAATAAGCCAGTGGTTGTAGTTTAACGTACTGAAAATGAATGACAGAGATATTTGTGTTGTGTATTACAAATTGTTTATTTTTTTTGTGTGTGTTCAAAATTTATCATGAAAAACTTCAACTTTGCAAATGGTGAAAATTTATAATGTGGCATTGTAGTGGGTATAAACCAAAGAATACCATTATCTGGCTCTTTTATTGAACCAACAGAAAAGACAAATGAAAAACAGAGCAGCAAGAAAAAGCCACATGACTGTATGTAGTAGACACAAAATCTGCTACTAACTAAGCCCCAAGATCAGCACAATAAAAACACAGTGAGCACACAACACATCCTATACTTCCTAGCAGCTGCCACAATATTTACTTACATATTTGAAAAAAAAGCTTTTGAATAAATATCTCAATACTGCGCAAACAATTTCAGAAATGTTTTATTGTATAATTTTTTTGATTGTATACAGTTTTAAAATAATTGTGCTTCAGGTTTTATTTTCTGTTTTAATTGTTAACATACAAACAGATAAAACAGTTGTCAGTGCCAGAAATGAAAAAAAATAATTAAAGAACAAAGTTCTGTGACAAACTCTAAAGTGTATATATTTTGAGCATTATTTAACATTTTACCTTTACATTTACAAATGGCCAGTCTGTTCACTGTTGGCCTCCAGCTTCAGCTATTGAACACAAACACAAGGCATTTTCTGAGCACTTCATGAAAGCGTATTTCATGAAAATGATTAAATAATTTCACGTATTTAAGTTTATTCATAATTTGCCCAAATCTGTGCACATTACGGAATAACCCTAACCCTAGATGAATATCGCTGTTCTCGAGAAAGAGCTTGAGAATAGACACTTCAGAGAACTGAGGAGGGCCTGCACATGAGGAATGTTGACCATCATAGGTCTTTCCAAGTTTGGGTGACACTTTATTTGTTTTTATTTTAACATATCAGTGAAGTAGCAGTAGTTAGGCATCTGTATACCAGTTAAAATCCTAAAGCTGTACCGTTGGCACATTACTTGTGTTGTTGGTATGTTAGTAGTCTTATTATGTTACTTCCATTCAGCAAAACATATGCTAACCCAAAACTTAATCCTAAACCTGACCTCTCTTAAACCTGCCCCAATCATTTACATTTACATTCACGGGATTCAGCAGGTGCTCTTATGCGGAATGACTTACAATCGTACTCTGTGTTCAGTCAGAGAATGTTTCCTAGCTAGTACAGGAAGGTTAGAGTCTGAAACTCACCTTGAGCTCATATGGTGCCCTAGAAAGAAGAGTACAAGAGAGTTAAATACAGCAGAGGAGCACCACCTGGCACCACCAACAAAACAATCCATTGTAGTAGATACATCTAGTAGTGTTTACTCACCAAATTACTCGTTTGAAGACCTGAGAGAGTCTGCTGTTTGGACATCCAGTGGAAGTTCATCCTACCATCTGAGCTCCAGGACAGAGAAGAGTCTGGACGCTTGTCTTCCATGTATCTTCAGAGATGGTGGGTCAAGCCAAGCTGTACCTGGAGCTGGCTTTACCATAAGGAGGGAGGCTCTGGTCCTTTCTGAGCTTTGTAGGGATCAGAGTTTTAGATCTGCTGCAGCTACAGGTAGCCGGTGAAGTGGGTGCAGCAGTGAAGTGACATGACTAAACCTAGAAAGACTGAAGACAAGATGAGCTCCTGCATCCCAATCCTAACACAAACCTCAAACCAAAACCATGATCCTAATCCTGACCTTAATCCTGACCTAATGAAAAACAACTCTAGGTACAGGATGGAGTCAGCAGCATGTCTGTAACGTCATCCCAATGGTTTCTGTGGGAAAACGTTAAGGGCATTAAATACTTGTTCCCATCATCAACACTTTGATCAAAATTTCCTACATGGAGCATTTCCCTACAAATCATTTGGAAGAATCTTGTTTACACTGTAGCCATTAAATTACGAAGAACCTTTCATAACTCTAACGTGTCATCTCTCCTCAGTTCATCCCAAATGTGGCAACAGCGATCTACGTGGACATGTTCTGTAATTACTTTCCTTGTTTCTTCAGAGTTCTGCAGTGCTGTAGGGAATGATGTCACATGAGACAAACATAAATATGAGGAACCTTCACAGATATGCAGGCATCCTTTCTCAGCAGCAGACGGTACAGTATCTCCTTCTAAAACTGTGTTATGTTTTTATTAACATTGCAAAAATGTATTGTTGGTTTAGCGTGACTTGTTACATAGAACCATTTTTCTTTCCTACTTGCACTGTAAATGAATTCTGAATGTTTTCCCACAAACATTAATGCAGACCATTCCTTTTCACAGGTGTTTAAATCCAGATGGCTGCCAACCTGACGTCTTTGCAGTCAGTGTCATCAGCTAATGCAACGTTTATTCGTCCTTCCAGTTTTTACATTGTTGGACTTTACAGTCTCCCCCTAGCGAAGTACTACTATGTGTTTCTGTGTGTTGTGTATGCCGTGACTGTTCTGGGGAACTCCTTTATAATGGGCACTATATACCTGGCCCGTACTCTACACACAGCGAAGTACATAGCTGTCTTCAACTTGGCCTTGTCTGATCTGTGTGGAAGCTCGGCCCTCATCCCGAAGCTCCTGGACATGTTCCTGTTTGAGAACCAGTACATACCTTACGAAGCCTGTCTGGCGAACATGTTCTTTGTTTATGTCTTTATGACCCTGCAGTCTCTTACTCTGCTCGCTATGGCGTATGACAGACTGATCGCTATATGTCTTCCACTAAGGTATCATGCCATCGTCACCAAAACAGCAATGACTTCCATCATCTGTGTAATGTGGATCCTCTCGATGGGTGTCAATGGTCTGCTTGTAGGTCTAGTTACCAGACTGTCCTTCTGTAGGTCTACTACCGTTAACAGCTATTTCTGTGACCATGGCCCCATCTATAAACTGGCCTGCAATGATAACTCTATGAATTCCATAATGGGCTATGTCTGCATGGCTGCACTGCTTTACATTCCTCTGTTTCTAATAGCTCTCTCGTACGTCTGTATCGGATTCGCATTGCGGAGGATCTCACATGGAGCTGAGCAAGTCAAAGCCATGAAAACCTGCACCTCCCATGTCATATTAGTGGCTCTGTTTTACCTACCAATTATTGGTGTTTACACTGCAGCTCTTACCACACCTATAAACACCAATGTCAGAATAATCAATACTGCTTTAACACAGACCATTCCGCCCATGTTAAACCCCATCATATACACTCTGAAGACAGAGGAGGTACTGCAGTCTATCAAAGTCCTCTACAAGAGAACCAAGGTGAACTCTAGAATTGAAAGAGCTGTGAAAGCACCGTGAGGAACTGAAGAGACACGGTAACTATAAATTGGCCTCGTGAGAGAAACAGCCCCGGGATTATCACTTGTGTTTATTAGTGTTTCTATATTAAATCAGATCTGTCTAGTATATGCATTTTAGACAGAATAAATTTAATTTAATCGTTTTTCATTTTTTAAAATACATTTTTACAGCAATTTCTCTGTAAGTGATTCAAACATATATAATAATATCACTTTGGAATCATAACGCCATACATTGTTTTGAAAGTCTACAGTTTAAGTGAAATTTCCACACTGGGCAGCTACAACTCGGCTTATATCTCTAGAAATGATCAAGGTCTTTTATAAGCAGGATATTTATGGATGACAAAGACATCTTGATTTTTCAGACTGGTTAAACCCAGGGACACACGTCACCAGCTCCAGTATTTAACATCATTTTTGATTGAACACCACAGTTTATGTTCCATGTATTAGACCATAACAATAATAATTATTATTATTATTATTTAAATATTAACTTTTATCCAAACATTTTTATAGAATACCAGAGAATACTCTCACCATCAGGGGCTGCTTATGAGCGCACTGCACGGTTTCCTGTAAGTAGAGGATTGAGAGCAGTTCAGTTATTTCAGTGTCCGACCCATGGCCAGGGTGGCTGACAGAAGTCTTTTCCATAACTAGCTCCTGGACCATAGTGAGTTTGGCTTTGTGGTGTAACACTGCCAGAATCCCTGATGATGAGATGGACTGGAATGGAAGTGCTGGGCATTTACTAAAGACAGCTAGATACTACAACTGAAAGAATGACTGGCCAACAAAGAAAAAGAATGAGGAGCCATTTCCACTGTAGTAGCTGTACACTACTAAAACTGCTAAAGTACCCACAATGCACTCACAACCTTAACACCATGCTGATCAAACCTAACTGCACTGCAGCCATCACAGAGAGGTATTACTCACATGGTTTCTCAGTTACAAACCACTGACATCAAACACGTTACCCCTTTTAGCTTTCTGTCCGCTCTGACCCTTTAGTGGTCAGTCACAACTTCACCTGACAGAGCATCAATCCATACAGTCCATTTACAACAGGTAAAGGAACATGGAGTTCTAGGAAAAGCAGTGAAGTCGTGTTGGTCCAGGACAGCAAGACGAACCAACAAGCTCAGTACTTAAACAGTCCATGTATGTAAGACCAGCCCATTCGCTCCCAGTGTAGATATGAGGATCCATTTTCCCCTCTTAAAAATGAAGACAGTAATGTTTATAACCTGCAGCATCTTTTCCTGTGTCTCTGATTCCTGAGATAAGAGAGCATGATTCCTGAGATAACACTTTTAGGGCTTAATTTCAAATAAATGCTACATTCATTAAAAATGTATATGTAAAGATTTTAACTAACCATGTCATGTATTTGTTTGATTTAAACACTTTATGGAAATTAACATTTATTCACTTCTTAACCTGATTGATGTCAACTTCATCAGCAAATACACAGCAGGTAGTTTTAATGTGATCAATTCTGCAAGACTGAAAAGTCCTCAGGTATCTAATAATGTTGTTCTGCTTGACTTAAGTAATAAAATACATTATATAATTTTCTGCTTTTGTACTATTTTGAAATTTTAATAATTCCTTAATTCTACGTATTAATTTTAATAATTAAGCTTATAAATGAATGTTCTTAGGTTCATCTGGTGTTCTAATACATAAACACAATAAATTGAAGTTAACATATTCTTTAGTATATATATATTTGTCTCACTGAATTTACAATATTAACACTCTTGACCAACTGATGGTGCTGAAGATGCTAACAAATAACTGTCCGAGATTAAAACTGGTGAAGGATTTAAAATTATTTTACTAACAACTGATAAAGATCAGACACGCTCTGACACTGAAATCTCCAGGGAGGGCAACCAAACAATACCTAGCAGTGGGATCCCCAGGCAGACATCTAAGGACTATGAAAAACCTGCATCAAAGGAGAACTACCTGAACTCTCAGGTCTCTTAATTAGGGCCTATAACTCAGTGAGTGTGTCAGGCATAACCGGACTGAACCGACTGAATCACAGAAATCTAAAAATGACTTTAAACATATCGAATAGCGCGTGTGTTGGGGTTAGGGTAAGGGTTGGGTTAGGGTCTGGGGTTAAGGTTTAGGGTTATGGGTTATATGTAGGTTCCAGAGCCTTTTCAGTGAATGTCCTTTCATCCAATGACCAACTGGAAAACCGAATCTGTGAGAGGCTCATGATATACTGTATAAACGTATCTGAATAAAGTTTCTTCTAAAATACTGAAACACTCTTCTTTCTAGGGTTTCTCCACTTTGCTTTATTTTCCACTGTTAGGTTTTTTATTTCTTCTATCCACATTATAAGGGCTGGGGTGGCATGATGGACAGCGGGACTGCTGCCTGGTGATCTGGTCATAAGTTCAACCTCCCTCAAGGTGCTATCTTGTGAGTGAAGTTGAACACTGGTCAGTGTGCTCATGGCAAGGAGATGTGAATTTTCAGAGAACGAGACATGATAGTGAATGCCAGACGGGTGAACATTCCATTTCAAGTTGTACAGGCATTTAACATTCCTGGATCCACAGTGTCAGGTGTGTACCCGGAATACATCATAGAAGGCATTACCACCCACAGTGGACAGACCAGTGGCCACCCACAGGTGCTTAACGACGGTGACCGGCGGCGCCTGGCCAGAACTGTCCGTGTGAACAGATGAGCGACTCTGTGAGAAATCACATCCACGTTCAGTACAGGAGCCCCACACACATATCCCACCAGTCAGTGCAGCGTTCTTTAGCTTCCATGGGATACGGGCGTGGTTCGATGGCGTGGTTCGATAAGTCATGGTACCCGTTGGGGCTGATGGTCATGAAGTCATAGACCCTGTCAGCAAGGCACTGTGCAGGCTGGTGGTGGTTCCATACAAGTGTGGGATGTGTTCTGATGGCATGGGTCGGGTCCATTGGCCTAAACACGTCATTGACCTGTGCCCGCTTCATTTAACTGCTTAGTAACTCTTGGGCAATCCCCTTCCCACACTTCTTGTTAACGTCTGTATGTCTGCTTTGGTCCCCCGTGTCACTTCTCTCATTAACCCGTCACTGTTTTCTGGGAATGTCCGCTTGGCCTACACACAGTTGCAGGATCACCAATCGTTCAACCCTGGTTTCATAACACCAGAATGTGCAGGGCAGGTAGGAACTCCAGAAGCAACACCGGTAACCAGCACTGAACGCAAAGCAGCTCCTGGACCAGTACTCACAACCTCATGAGCCATAGAGATTATTTTCCTTAGTGCCTACAGCACGACTGAGGTCAACACCAATAGACAGACAGCTATCTCGCATCAGATTAAACATCCACAGGCAACTCTATCCAGGGCCTTCGGGTCTGACAGTGATTACATTTCACCACAGCACACTTTAACACTCTTACAGGAAACAAAATAAAATCTGTAAAACCCTTCAGACGAACAACTTCGTGTGCTCAGTTCATTACAACCGTGGCAGCAGAAATCCGTTCAGAGCGTCACTAGCAGGGCTGTAGGGGATGACATCACCAGAGACTAAACTTAAATATAAATGATCTTCACAGACATGTTGGCATTCTGTTGGTACAGTGTCAACGGAGCACATGACACACTAGCTCTGGTAATATCGCTACCTTCGTTTGGCTGCAATGCTTTCATAATATTTCAAATCATAGAGGAAATTCTACAGGACTGTTCATGTGTGATGTTTATTGCTCCATAACTTTACTGGGTATTACAGCAAGTAACTGATTTCAGGGGCAGCCCAACATTAATGCAGACCATTCCTTTTCACAGGTGTTTAAATCCAGATGGCTGCCAACCTGACGTCTTTGCAGTCAGTGTCATCAGCTAATGCAACGTTTATTCGTCCTTCCAGTTTTTACATTGTTGGACTTTACAGTCTCCCCCTAGCGAAGTACTACTATGTGTTTCTGTGTGTTGTGTATGCCGTGACTGTTCTGGGGAACTCCTTTATAATGGGCACTATATACCTGGCCCGTACTCTACACACAGCGAAGTACATAGCTGTCTTCAACTTGGCCTTGTCTGATCTGTGTGGAAGCTCGGCCCTCATCCCGAAGCTCCTGGACATGTTCCTGTTTGAGAACCAGTACATACCTTACGAAGCCTGTCTGGCGAACATGTTCTTTGTTTATGTCTTTATGACCCTGCAGTCTCTTACTCTGCTCGCTATGGCGTATGACAGACTGATCGCTATATGTCTTCCACTAAGGTATCATGCCATCGTCACCAAAACAGCAATGACTTCCATCATCTGTGTAATGTGGATCCTCTCGATGGGTGTCAATGGTCTGCTTGTAGGTCTAGTTACCAGACTGTCCTTCTGTAGGTCTACTACCGTTAACAGCTATTTCTGTGACCATGCTCCGGTCTACAGACTGGCCTGCAATGATAACTCTATGAATTCCATAATGGGCTATGTCTGCATGGCTGCACTGCTTTACATTCCTCTGTTTCTAATAGCTCTCTCGTACGTCTGTATCGGATTCGCATTGCGGAGGATCTCACATGGAGCTGAGCAAGTCAAAGCCATGAAAACCTGCACCTCCCATGTCATATTAGTGGCTCTGTTTTACCTACCAATTATTGGTGTTTACACTGCAGCTCTTACCACACCTATAAACACCAATGTCAGAATAATCAATACTGCTTTAACACAGACCATTCCGCCCATGTTAAACCCCATCATATACACTCTGAAGACAGAGGAGGTACTGCAGTCTATCAAAGTCCTCTACAAGAGAACCAAGGTGAACTCTAGAATGGAAAGAGCTGTGAAAGCACCGTGAGGAACTGAAGAGACACGGTAACTGTAAATTGGCCTCGTGAGAGAAACAGCCCCGGGATCATCACTTGTGTTTATTAGTGTTTCTATATTAAACACGCTCAGTCTAACAAGGTTCCTGAATTTTTAGCAATTAGTAGATTTTATATTGGTCTTCCTGCTCATTATATATACATACATATATATAAGTATATAATAAAAATTATTTAGAAAATTATAAATAAAATATTATTAATTAATGAAGCTGTTCCAGACCTACTGAATGTTTAGTTCCATACTTTTAGGTATGTATTTCACAGCACATCTCTATTGTTTTGACTGATTTTCATGACTGTTGTACAGACATATTCATACATTCACACATAATCATTAGTATTGTTATGATGAGCTAACAGTCAGTTTGTCACCTGCACCACTTGGTTTGGTTTTGTTACAGTAGTTTCACTCACAGTTCAGGGTTTATACATTTCTGTAAAGAAGCCGTAGGAGCCTTCAGCTGTGCCCAATATTATATCCGTGTTTCACATATTAGACAAAACATATGCCACATATGGTCTAGACCCCGCCAACATTTTGCAACACGCTGAAATTCCAGACTGTTTCACATTTAGCTGACCTGGCCTTAAATAAATTTGCTTTGAGTGAATCTTTCCTGCTTTACTGCATATTTATTTAAATCACTGAACGTCCTATTTCATCTCTACTAGAGCAGCAGAACCGCACTGAGACAGGACCAGCTGTTTCAGCAGAGACCTTTCAGCCCTTTTTAAACGTAACTAAGTAAATACAGACACAGCAGTGCTGCTGGAGTGTTCAGACACTGTGTCCACTCACTGTCCACTCTATTAGACACTCCTACCTTGCTGGTCCACCTTGTAGATGGACAGTCAGAGACGATAGCTCATCTGCTGCTGCACAGTGCAGTGCTGGTCATCCTCTAGTCCTTCATCAGTGGACACAGGACGCTGCCCCACAGGACGCTGCCCCACAGGAAGCTGTAGGCTGGATAGTTCTGGTTAGTGGACGATTCTCAGTCCAGCAGTGACTCTGAGGTGTCCAGCTGCACTGCTGTGTCTAATCCAATCACAGATTTTGCTGAGTCTAAGCCAACTGATCTGACCCATGGAAAGGGGTTTTATGTCACTAGCGCGCTAGTAAAATGAGTTTCAGTAGTTTAAAACCCTTGATTATAAATCATCTTATAAGGTGAACCTTCATTCACAGAGGTGAATAGTGACCAGTGCTAACAGAACCCAGCGCAGGTGATGTTCCTTCACCTAATAAATCTCTTAGTTTTAATACAGATTCTAAAAAGACACAGTTAAAACCCGCTCGCCTCGTTAGGATGGGTATTACATCTCTCGTGCCTGATAACTCACTCCGGTGACCACTGTTAACTCTTATGAACCCATATGCTGGTTAGTTGATGATGTTGTGAGCCCTCTCTGCGGCCGCCGCTGCTCTGAGCCTCTGTCTTACTGCTCAGTGCTGCTGTGTATATAACGCTCTTTATTTCTTTGGCCACAGGGACAGTGCGTCTCTCAGTCTGTATTAGGAGCTACACTTCATATTCCTTACTGCTAACACAGCAGCTGTGACATCATACTGATTCATGATTCATACTGATCTTACTGATTACTGTATGTTCAGCAAGTTAAAGACTGTGCACAGTGGACACTGACGGTGTGATGAACACCCCCCCACACACACGTCCCCTCCTGGGGAGTTCTTGGCATCAACACCAAATAAAGAGTCTAATGACTAATTTAACAGAATTATCAAAGATTTATTCACTGAGATTTAAAGACTTGGCCACAAATTATCCACTACCTAATTGGACACAGTCGGAGGACCTGGTTGGAGGACTTGGTCAGGCTGACTCTGTGGCAGAAGCTCTTTCCTTGAGCAGCTGCTCTTTACGAAAATCTTGGAATGCCTTCATGCAGTCTTTGAAGTCCTTAACCTGAGTCTGGCATTTCCTCCAGTCCTGGTGTTCCGCCATGCAGTCCTGGAGTGCGTAGTGCAGCGCAGAACAGCCAGTCCTGTAGATCATCTGTTCCACCGGATCATCCTCGTCTTCAGGCCTGCTGCGGTTATGGGGTGAGGGTGAGGGAGGAGATGCCATCTCGGATCAGATCCAGGCTGGAGATGGGAGAACAAGTCAGTCACGATTTCAGACAGATCATTACCTTCACAGCTGAGCAGCAGAACCTGAGTAACACACTTCAGAGTGTGAAGTGTTCAGCAGTGCAGATATACTGGAACAATGTACTCTGTGTTTTTGGTTGATCCTGTAAGAACCGTCCCAAAGCATCACAGCATCTAGAACACTGAGCGGTACTGATCAGACTGTCATTCGATCTGACGGTATCAAACAGTGAACAGCTCCCGTGTCCGGAGTGGGACATGCTTAAAGACGTCCTCCTCCACAGCAGCAGAGCTCTGGTCCTGAGTCAACAGCCCGACTCTGTTGTGTTGGGTCTGTATGTGTAGGTAACGATGGATCTGACTGTAGTTTAACCAGGCGAATCAGTAAAAACAAATTCTTATTTACAATGGCGGCGAGGCAAACAGAAGGACACCTGAGTAGGACAGACAGAGGATTAACAACAGTAGGAAACACAGAGGGAGAAGACAAACCTAACGAACGACTAACACATCAAACACCAACAGGCACAGGCCTCAGTAACCACTCTCAGTTAAACACAGAGATTAAAGAGGCCAGCTTTAATGTGTGTGAGGAGTTCCTGTCGTGTGCGGCAGCGGACTGAAATGAACAGGAGCTGCAGGAGGTGTTAGTTTCAGGGGCTTTAAGCTGAATATAGAGGGAAGAGTGTTATAGTGGGCAGATCCCGGCTGTATCAGGGCCTGTAGGTATTGTAGATTTTGGTATTGTAGGTTATAAATGAAGACAAGCCAGTGAACATTACGTCGTGTGTGTAAAGAGGACCCTCACGGGACGCCTCTAATAATCAGACAGGGGTGAGAGAGGGACCTTTTTAATAATCTGTCCTGCTGAGATCTTAAAGGAAGATTTCTGAACCAGGCGAGGGTATGGTCTGTCAACGCTGTGCCGCCCTGTGAACCCTATGAACTCTATAATTAGCCTGACCCACTCAAGACTATCTGAGGAGGACACTGATGATCACGCTTTAGGCCACGCAGCTTTCTTTTGTTGTAGAAGTATAGCAGCTGTAGAAGTCCTGCGTAAACCAGGGGCTATTCCGGAGTCCGTAGATTCTTTACAGGAGCATGCTTGTTAACAGCAGAAATAAAAAGATCTCTAAATAAGCTCCATGCTTCATTTACAGCAGAGACCAAACTAACTCTGTCCCATTCAGGTCACGTAAAGGGGCAGGTTTGTAAAAATGTCTTTTCTTACAGATTCTGACTGGCAGCTTCGCATAATGTGTCTTACGCACACAAGCAGTGACACAGTGATCACTTAGACCACTGCACAACACACCAGAGTGGTACATACGAGGGCGGCGTGTGAGAGCCACTTTGCTCAGAGTGGCTTTATCTGGGTATTGAGATCGTATCTGGTAGGAGGAGATGTAACCGGATTCAAAGAGACAAACTGTTGTG
>JAMWET010003742.1:50000-75000 GCA_024036415.1 Prochilodus magdalenae | reverse complement strand
ACACACACTCATACACACAATCATACACACACACTCACACACACAGACACACACACACACACATACACACACTCACACACACACACACACACACACACACACACACACACACTCACACACACATACATACACACAGACACACACACACAGCTCATATATACCCTGTACCGGTTTATTCAGTGTAACTATACTAGATTTACTATTTATTTTGTATATTTTGTTTTTTGATAAGCCGCATTTTAACTGTACTGGAAATAATGCCTTGAGGCAGAGCTACAGTGGCAGATACTAGATTATGGTTCTAGGCAAGCCAAGGCCTTGAACGGATCTGAGCTTGAGCACAAAGCCACTGTTTCACCGTCTCTTCCCTCACAGCCTGTTATACAGGAGCATAACCGTCCCACACCCTCAGGCGCGTAACACATTCTGTTCCCCTCTGGTTCCTTACAGACGACATGCTGTAGACGTCGTGTCTTGAGAGATATGATCAGTAGAAGTTCTGCAGGGAATGATGTCACCACAGACAGTATAAAAGTGTCTGGACTCTGCTACTCATACGCTCTCTCTGCAGAAGATCAATACCAAACATTACACATCACCTCCTTCTAACCCTAGTGTATTACCTGATAACTCCACATCGGCCATCCTTGTCACAGGTTGTGTGAGGACGGCTGTGGAAATATGCAGCCATTTCCTACAACAAATGCCACGGTTATTCGTCCCTCCACGTTTTACATTAATGGATTTTATAATATTCCACATGCAAAGTACTACTATGTGTTTCTGTGTGTTGTGTATGCCGTGACTGTTCTGGGGAACTCCTTTATAATGGGCACTATATACCTGGCCCGTACTCTACACACAGCGAAGTACATAGCTGTCTTCAACTTGGCCTTGTCTGATCTGTGTGGAAGCTCGGCCCTCATCCCGAAGCTCCTGGACATGTTCCTGTTTGAGAACCAGTACATACCTTACGAAGCCTGTCTGGCGAACATGTTCTTTGTCTTCTTCTTTATGGGCCTGGAGTCTCTCAGTCTGCTTGCTCTGGGCTATGACAGGCTGGTTGCTATATGTCTTCCTCTGAGGTATCATGCCATCGTCACCAAAGCAGCTATGACTCTGATCCTCGGTGTGATGTGGATTTTGTCTGTGTTGATTTTTACTCTGTCTGTAGCTCTGATAACCAGACTGTCCTTCTGTAGATCTACCACAGTTGACAGTTATTTCTGCGACCACGGCCCCATCCATAGGTTAGCATGTAACGACAACACCGCAAACATCATAATGGGGTATGTGTCTATCGCTGTGCTGATTTTCATCCCGCTGATATGTATAACTTTGTCATATTGCTTTATTGGCCTGGCTTTGCTTAGGATGGCTTGTGTGGTTGAGCAATCAAAGGCTATGAAAACCTGCACGGCCCACCTGCTGTTAGTGGCCGTAACCTATATACCGATTTTAGGTATCTACATTGCTGCTTATGTAATACCGGTAAGTTCAAATGTCCGGATATTCAATACTGCCCTGACACAAACTATTCCACCTATGCTAAACCCCATCATCTACACACTAAAGACAGAGGAGGTCATGCAGTCAGTTAAAGTACTGTACAGACGCGCCAAGGTCCACTCCGTAATGGGCAGAGCCATTAAACACCCTGTGACCGTCAGGAACGCCAGCGTGTCATAATGGAATCGTCCCTGCCTGTAGAAGCTTCACTCCTGATTTAAACTGGTGTTAACTGGTAACAGCAGAATCACTGGCTGATGACCGTCTGATTGGGGTGTCTACACTCAGCGAGCCTGGTTCTGTATATGTATTCATTTGACCAGTTTATGATTTAGAGTTTTAGTTTTGACACCTGTTATAGGTACAGATTAGTTACACAGCTTTACAGTTTTACAGTCACACTGTGAAATATCCGTATTTCTGTAAAATGTTCATTCATGTAATACCAGTAAACACCTTATTTAAGAGGAAACTGATCTATAAACCCAAAACACTCGGCCCGATTACAGAACAGATGATAAGGCACATAAGAGAGGCAGTAAACTGACTGTAATTTTGAGCATAAATGTATAAAAAGGTGCTAAAAGATTAAAATATATCATGGAAATGAGTGTATATATTTATTGTGAATGTGTTGTAGTCAAAATAATTTTTTAACATGTGACTCCTGTCTGTGTTTAACTTCGTATAGTTTATGTATGTAAATGTTAATTACTTTTAGTTTGCTCGGGTTTTTAAGTGCCTGTTCCAAATAAACACACCTGTGGGGTATGACTGTACATTACTCAGGGAAAGCCAGAATGTGTAACGTTGTGTTTCACTGTGTCTACATCATAGAGGAGACCCATCAGAACTGTTCGGAGGGAAGTGGCAACTGGTTAAAAGTTTGAAGAGAGACTTTAAATCAGACAAAAGTGTTTCAGTATTGTACCAACATGCTCAAAACAGGGTTAACTAATGAGCCCCACTGTGGTGCTCTCAGTCCAATCAGATCGACACGTCTCTGCTATACAGGTCCTCAGAGTTTCTACTGCCTTGATCTGCATCACAGCCTCTTTAACATCACAGCACTAAAATATCATAACACACGTTTCCCAAAAATCACAGTTTCCCACAATGCCTTTAAACACAGAACACACTTTCAAAATTTAAAATCCTCCCACGTCAGTTCAGCTCCTACCAGCATCAAATAAAAGCCAGTTTTCCTCTTTCAGAACCACAAACTCTCTGATCACAGCATCCACCTGTACAAGGTGATCCGGATAAAACTGCGACACCACTGAAACAGCTGCTGAGTGCTCTACGAGAACTGAATCTGAACCGTGTGGGGATGTGGGGTTCTCTCAGACAGAACCGAAACGTAAAGATCTCTCAGGATTAGTGTGCTTATTAAATTCCAGACAAGGCTATCTCCAAATATCCTTATTCACTCGTTCAGAGCTTCTCAAGGCCATGGCTTTGGCAGGTGATCAGGGACGATTAGAGTTTTCTCATTTCTGTTTTAAATGATCTCAGATCTGCACCGAACCCGGAAAAACTGAGAACCGTAATCTGGAATAATGTTAATGCCCCGCTGGCCTCAGGCCAATCGAAACCACTCACGGGTATTTCTGTACCTATATCAACAATCTCAACATCAGTTACACCCCCATTCTCACCCATCTCCCCCGAACCCCCCATTAACCCCGATCACCCCTCATACCCCAGGTCTGCTATCTTTACTTTGTTTAAGAAATAAATAAAAGATTCCATCCACACGTTAGCTGGTTACATGTTTCAGACTGGTGTCTGCGCAGTGAGGCCCAGTAAAGCGACTGGTGTGCTAATAGCACCCACTTGTGGATAAACTCAAATACATCCCTCACACCGCTGGGTTGTTCTATCGTTATTCAGAGATTCAGCTGGGCAGAGCTCTGTGAGAACTCTGAGGAGATATTATCTAACTGTGGAACTCACACAAACCACACACAGGTTTACTTTATTAGTGCACCGGCTTATTAACGCCCTGTAAAAAGGTCTAGGGTGAAGAATAAAACAGAACATTACATTATCATTAAATCAGGGCATTTTATTAGTGTACTTATTTAGACAGGCCCTCAGAGTGAAATTAATAACAGATCCTCTACAGAGAACACTCTCTCCACTCACAGTTACTGTTTAATCGCTGAAAATAATATAAAGGAACAGAAATGAATAAACCCAACATGCCGTTATGACCCACAAACTGATTTGTATAATCTACTGTAGTGAACTACAAACTACACAGCTGCTGCAAAGGTCGAGATAACGAATTACATTTACTCTTCTTTTCCATTTATTTAGATTTCCTTTGATGTTACACACTTTTACTCCGCAATACCGCACACATACTTCAGGGGGCAGCAAAGAATTATTTTCTGTGTACCACACGTTAATACAGCTTGTGCTCTCTGTGATGGTCTCTTTAATTAGGGCTCTGTTGTTTTCAGTGGTACAGCTGACAGTACACGTGTATGAACGTGTCACGTCAGACACAGCCATGAAACTGCTTCCACTATCCGAGCGCCTCTGAGCCGTGCAGAGTTAACGCTAGAGTCCTCTGAAAAGGTCAGGGGAACCAGCCAAGTTCCACTGGATGGTCTGCTGCAGTCTTCATTCGGGTTTGTGGTTTAAACTCTCAGTGAACACAAACACAAGTACACAACACATGTTCCGGTCCACATGCAGGTCTGCCTGCTGGCCGGGGGTAACTGAACTCTCCATGGGGTTACTCCCTCAGGGCAGTGAGGCACTGAAAGCCACACACACACATACAAATACATGTAAGATCAATATTCAAATGAAGAAGCAGATCCTCCTCCTCCTCTCCTTCTCCTCCTCCTCCTCCTCCTCCTCTCCTTCTCCTCCTCCTCCTCCTCTCCTTCTCCTCCTCCAGAGGAACAGATACAGTTAGGTGCCTGTTGGGAACACATTACTTACACATTCAGATTTCTCCTACTGGTGTGTAAAACCGACTGTTCTCCTGTTTTGGTACTTCGCTCGTTGTTACTGTACTAATGTAAAGGAAATTAATTTAATGAAGTTTAAACACAGTACGTTCCATTAGACAAGGAGTCACTTATAAAGCACAGCCCAGGTCTGTTTGTGTTACACGGGTCATATAAAGGTTTGGTGTGTGGAGCACTGCGGACTCCCACAGCCCTGCCGTATCTGTACTGTATCTGTGGGTATGTGTATATGGGCTGTGTGCTTTTATACACCGTATCTGTGAGGGTATGTAGAGTCCCGTGTAGTCGTAAAGGAACTCTTCTGCTTCATGTAGTGTACCTTTAGTACAGGGCTGATTTATACCTATCCCAGAGTTCTGCTTACGGGCTGCACGCTTCCCAGACACAGTTGAAGGTTGTGTTTCACTGTTGCCCCAAAAAATGCCCCAAAAGTCCCTCCACCTGCTTAAAATCCCGGCTCAGACCGGGAGAGCGCTTATGGAATGATGTTCTCTGTACAGGATGGTCAGCTCTGAGTGCTCATACTCACCCATGATGTAGAGATCAGTATTCCACAGCTATGCTGTAAGAGATCTGACCTTATACCCGCCGAGTATAACCCTTCACTAAACATAGTCCCCAGTGTTGCTCCAGCCCGAGCAGCTGTGCAGTCAGAGACTCACTCAGTTGGTGCATAGATCCATCACAGTGGAATCACGGAATCATGAGTCAGTGGCCGGGTTTAACAGGGAACGTCATTAGTTAACTTATAGATAATTAACTAAACATTTGGAATTGGACCTGGTCACCTGATCAAAAATCTGCACATGCAGTCTGTCTCAACAGAACCACAGCAGGAACCGTGCCTGGTAGAACCAGAACATCCTAAAAGCATGTCAGATACCATTTGTCTGTAAGTTGCTAAGTGTAGTTGCTAAGGGCTCTGTGTTAGTCTGCACGCTTTTCCTGAAAACTGACCCTTTAATATGAGGAACAGGTTCTGGAAGCCTAGGTACCGTTTACCCGACGTTAATGAGATTTAACGCCATCAGAACCGCTTTATTTCTCCAGGTGTTACACATACAAGGACCTCTCTGGATGAGCCACACATGTATGACATGCAACATACAGAACAGACCGGAGCAGCACACTGACTGTACAGAGGCGTACCGGAGCGGAGGAGCACTACTGCGTACATGGACATCTACACATACAGGTCTGAGCAGACAGACTACAGTATACAGGACATTACGGAGAGTAAAGTGTTTCAGGGCAGAACGAGCAGCTCAAAACAAAACAGGGAATACAGCAGAAGGTCTCTCAGAGTGTTCTTCTAGGTCTCCTCCGGTTCCATCTACTCATAATCACACAGGGTTCCACCACAGGGCGTATATCAGTTCATTGTTTGTGCAGTGGACGGACAGACTGCCTGTCTACAGTAAAGGCTCTGTGGAACAGGAGGTGGACTCTGTTCTTCAGTTCTTTGGTCTTTAGGGAGTAGATGATGGGGTTTGTACAGGGTGGGATACAGGAAGACAGAGACAAAGCCACTACTCTCACATCCGGGTTAATCCCAACTCGGAAAAGCCCAGTCATGAAAATGATCAGAATGGGAATGTAGAAAATGGCCACAAGTATGAGGTGCTCTGTGCATGTGGCCAGCGCTTTAAACCGGCTCTCCACACTTTTCATTTGGAACACAGAGATTAAAATACAGGTGTAGGACAGAACGATGAAGCTCAGGGGCACAAAGTTACTGACCATACTCAGCACGGTGGCCAACGTCCACTGCAGAGTGTTATCGTTACAGGCCAGCCTGAACACCGGAGCATAGTCACAGAAGTAGCTGTTCACCTGAACCGAGCTACAGAAGGACAGGTACGTCATAGCTGAAACAGAGATCATGATGAGGCCGTTGATGAACACCCATATCGCAGCTACGATAGCAGTCATGGTGGTGGTGGTGTTGATGGAGTTCTGTCTGAGGGGAAAACAGATGGCTATGAAGCGGTCGAAGGCGAGAACCGCGATGGAGAACGCCTCGAGGGCTAGAAAGGTGTAGTACATGTACATCTGCACCAGACACAGCCTGAACTCCATAAAGTTATCTTTCAGCAGGTAGATCTTAATCATAGTGGGGATCAGAGACGTGCTGAGGATCAGATCAACCACCGCCAGGTTCCCCACTGCAATGAACTTGGAGACATGCAGACGGTGGTCGATACATATGATGCAGATCACAAAACAGTTGGAAACCATGGTTATGACATAAATCACAGTCAGGAAAACCACATACACACTCGTATAAGGCATAGAGCTAAGACCGATGATGTAAAAGCCTGGGGGGTGAATCAGAGAGTCATTCCGAGTTGAGCTTGGTGCGTTCTGCATACTCCTTGTTTTCCTATGCAGCTTCCTTGTGCTCCGTTTCCGATGGCAGATGCTCCAGTCCAGCTGTGAACACAACGTTAACCATGAACTGCCAAAACTTAGAAGTCATACACACACTGTTCAAACACTGCAGACTAGACAGAGAAAGGTGATCAGAGTCATTATCGTGCTATCAGCTCACCGGCGAGAGCTGCAGAGCCCTCCTCTCGAAGTACCGCCCATATATAGCCCCGCAGGCTCTCCAGGGGTATCATTATTATGGAAATAGCCTTAATCTGGAACGCTGTCTTGATTGGAGCCACACTAATGACTGTGCACATAATTTAGTCATATGAGATTAATTACGCACTGTAGATTCCTGTGACCAATTATCATCTCCGTGCGGTGGAGGGTACACACGCTAAACTGATACGGGAGTCGGGAAGGAGATGTCACTGCAGAGGATGTGGTCCAGAGGGCCGTATGGGTTCCTCTAAAATGTGTTCGGGGTTAATGGAGCTTTCAGAGACGTAATACCTGCGACACCATCACACACACCCTGGATCTGATCTTCGCTCTGCTAACAGGCTGATGGTTCTGCTGCTCCAGCACATCATCTATCTCTGTGACATCCGTGTTAGAACTGGACCGTCAGACCTGGTGCCTGTTTCCACTGGGCTTCAGTCTGTATCAGATACCTAGAGAGGTCGGTCTCGTCGGCCACCTTCACTCACGATGTTTACTGACAAAGATTTGTCCTTATCATTCATGTGCACAATTATTAATTCAGTGTCACGTGAGGGGTCAGAGGTCACAGGCACTAATTCCTCAAAACATGACCAGAACTAGATGACCTGCCAGCGCTGTTAACGGTCTGTAGTCCATGCCTAACCCGTCCTGGAGCAGGGGAGGACAGCAGTGTGCGTTGTTATGTTCAGTTGTTAAGGAGATCCAGATTAACACCTGAACACGCCTTGGGCTCCTGGGTTCTTCACATTGTGCGTTTCTGTATCAGGTTCTGGAACACAGATCTTACGTGTCAGTCTATATGAGCCTTCTATGGTTTGTGGAATGCTAACCCTCCAGCTACTCGGAATGCAGCTGGGGGAGTGGTAAAGCAGCAGCTCTGATTAGATGCGAGTGTGTCCGGGAGCGGGCCTCTGCGCTGGCCGTAGCTGTCAGGACGTGACTCGCTGGGTGTTTTGATGGTGATGTAGAGACACTGCTGAGCTGCGTTCATACATTTCTCTCCTACCAGATCGACTCCTTGGAGCGGATTATTGGACCGGCTAAAGAATTACTGCTGGGACAGTTTACAAACAGAACCTTATCTTGTGTTCTCAGTGGTTCCTCAGCCAATGAGTCTCATAAAGCATTTTAATTTCTGACTAAAGCCTCATATTCTATTTCAGATCTGAGCCACAGATACTGGCAGAGGAGGCTCTGGGGAGGACCAATGAAAAGACAGTATTTATGAGCTTGCTAGGTTATTCTGGAATGTCCCGGAACATCCTACACCCAGGAGGAGTGGGCACGGTTAAGAGCTTCCTGTTCACCTGAAAGACTCTCTGACTCCTACATGATTTAGGACCTCACAAGGGTTTGGAGCCTTATGAGGAGAAAGCCCCTGATGGACGGTGATGTCCCCGGGCGTGTGATGAGTAAACTGAGCTACAAACCCATAACCCCCCAGTGTAAAAACACCAGGTACCAGAAACACACCACGAGCAGTCCATCCTATCCCACTGGAAGGGGTGTGCATACAGGTAGGGGGTGTATGGGATGTGGGGGATCCCTATTCCTCTATGACTGTAAACAGTGGGAGGTAATATGGCTCAGTGTATGTGGTGTTAAATGAGTGTTCAGGACTGAAGTCCTGTAAAAACTGTGTTTCAGTTTGGGCATCACAGTTTGATCCGTCTGTGATGACAGACAAACTGAGGCTAGCAGTGGAATGAACTCTTCCAAACAATGACATCAAGCTGCCTTCCTGTGCTCTTAACTGCAGGCCTGGGCAGCTGCTCATGCCTTTAAGGGACTGTGTGGGAGAGACGATACAGTTAGTCCAAGAGCGTGTGAACTGGCTCTACTTTGTGGAGCACTTTACTGCCATCGCCATCAATCAGACCTGGAAACTTGCATCTCAAGCAACTGAAAACATCAGCCTTCCAGCCTACCAGACATAACTGACTGGGCCCTGTTCAACCTAACTGATGGAGCTGGTTACCAATACTTCAGGTATGATCAGTGCATGACTTGGCTACCAGAGTGAGGAGAACTGGACACTGCCTGGACAGAACATGGAGCTGGTTGGATAATAATATACAATCATCATCAGGAGAACAACTGCTCCCAGAAGGAGGTGTGGGAGTGCAGGTGTGTGGGGAAGGAAGATAAAGGTGACCAGGATCAATAACTGATGATAAGTGTAGACTGATATGATCAATATTTATTAAACTACACATACAGAAGCAGTGTCTATGGCGTCAAGGAAAGACGCTCACTGATCAGTCATATTCCAGAGTGTTAGAGTTATGTGGCTAATCATTTCTAGTTTCCTGTTATTTGGATTTTAATTCAACATTAGAATACATTTTAAATAGACTTAAAGGTGAAGAGAAAGATCTGATGACTTGTTATTAGACTTGGACAAAAAACAGTAAAGGAAATCTGAAAAGTATTTTTAGTTACTAGTTAAATAAATACTTAAATTACACCAAAAACAAAAAATACATGAATGATTATTATATGTAGTGGTAGTTGTGGTGATAGTGGTAGTTGTGGTGATAGTGGTAGTTGTGGTGATAGTGGTAGTAGTAATGGTGACAGTGGTAGTTGTGGTGATAGTGGTAGTTGTGGTGACAGTGGTATTCGGGGGGATAGTGGTAGTAGTGGTGATAGTGGTAGTAGTAGTGGTGATAGTGGTAGTTGTGGTGATAGTGGTAGTAGTAGTGGTGACAGTGGTAGTAGTGGTGATAGTGGTAGTAGTAGTGGTGATAGTGGTAGTAGTAGTGGTGACAGTGGTAGTAGTGGTGATAGTGGTAGTAGTAGTGGTGATAGTGGTAGTAGTGGTGATAGTGGTAGTAGTGGTGATAGTGGTAGTTGTGGTGATAGTAGCAGTAGTAGTGGTGATAGTGGTAGTTGTGGTGATAGTGGTAGTAGTAGTGGTGATAGTGGTAGTAGTAGTGGTGACAGTGGTAGTAGTGGTGATAGTGGTAGTAGTAGTGGTGATAGTGGTAGTAGTGGTGTTAGTGGTAGTTGTGGTGATAGTAGCAGTAGTTGTGGTGACAGTGGTATTCGGGGTGATAGTGGTAGTAGTAGTGGTGACAGTGGCAGTAGTGGTGATAGTGGTAGTTGTGGTGATGGTAGTAGTAGTGGTGATAGTGGTAGTTGTGGTGATAGTGGTAGTAGTAGTGGTGATAGTGGTAGTTGTGGTGATAGTAGCAGTAGTAGTGGTGACAGTGGTAGTAGTGGTGATAGTGGTAGTAGTGGTGATAGTGGTAGTAGTGGTGATAGTGGTAGTAGTAGTGGTGATAGTGGTAGTTGTGGTGATAGTAGCAGTAGTAGTGGTGACAGTGGTATTCGGGGTGATAGTGGTAGTTGTGGTGATAGTGGTAGTTGTGGTGATAGTGGTAGTTGTGGTGATAGTGGTAGTAGTAGTGGTATTCGGGGTGACAGTGGTATTCGGGGTGATAGTGGTAGTAGTAGTGGTGATAGTGGTAGTAGTAGTGGTGATAGTGGCAGTAGTGGTGATAGTGGTAGTTGTGGTGATGGTAGTAGTAGTGGTGATAGTGGTAGTAGTAGTGGTGACAGTGGCAGTAGTGGTGATAGTGGTAGTTGTGGTGATGGTAGTAGTAGTGGTGATAGTGGTAGTAGTAGTAGTGATAGTGGTAGTAGTAGTGGTGATAGTGGTAGTAGTAGTGGTGACAGTGGCAGTAGTGGTGATAGTGGTAGTTGTGGTGATAGTGGTAGTAGTGGTGATAGTGGTAGTTGTGGTGATAGTGGTAGTAGTGGTGATAGTGGTAGTTGTGGTGATAGTAGCAGTAGTAGTGGTGATAGTGGTAGTTGTGGTGATAGTGGTAGTAGTAGTGGTGATAGTGGTAGTTGTGGTGATAGTAGCAGTAGTAGTGGTGACAGTGGTATTCGGGGTGATAGTGGTAGTTGTGGTGATAGTGGTAGTTGTGGTGATAGTGGTAGTAGTAGTGGTGATAGTGGTAGTAGTAGTGGTGATAGTGGTAGTAGTAGTGGTGACAGTGGCAGTAGTGGTGATAGTGGTAGTTGTGGTGATAGTAGCAGTAGTAGTGGTGACAGTGGCAGTAGTAGTGGTGATAGTGGTAGTAGTAGTGGTGACAGTGGTATTCGGGGTGATAGTGGTAGGAGTAGTGGTGATAGTGGCAGTAGTGGTGATAGTGGTAGTAGTAGTGGTGACAGTGGTATTCGGGGTGATAGTGGTAGTAGTAGTGGTGACAGTGGCAGTAGTGGTGATAGTGGTAGTTGTGGTGATAGTAGCAGTAGTAGTGGTGACAGTGGCAGTAGTAGTGGTGATAGTGGTAGTAGTAGTGGTGACAGTGGTATTCGGGGTGATAGTGGTAGGAGTAGTGGTGATAGTGGTAGTAGTAGTGGTGACAGTGGCAGTAGTGGTGATAGTGGTAGTTGTGGTGAAGGTAGTAGTAGTGGTGATAGTGGTAGTTGTGGTGATAGTGGTAGTAGTGGTGATAGTGGTAGTAGTAGTGGTGATAGTGGTAGTAGTGGTGATAGTGGTAGTAGTGGTGATAGTGGTAGTTGTGGTGATAGTGGTAGTAGTAGTGGTGATAGTGGTAGTTGTGGTGATAGTAGCAGTAGTAGTGGTGACAGTGGTATTCGGGGTGATAGTGGTAGTTGTGGTGATAGTGGTAGTAGTGGTGATAGTGGTAGTAGTAGTGGTGACAGTGGTAGTAGTGGTGATAGTGGTAGGAGTAGTGGTGATAGTGGTAGTAGTAGTGGTGACAGTGGCAGTAGTGGTGATAGTGGTAGTTGTGGTGATAGTAGCAGTAGTAGTGGTGACAGTGGCAGTAGTAGTGGTGATAGTGGTAGTAGTAGTGGTGACAGTGGTATTCGGGGTGATAGTGGTAGTTGTGGTGATAGTGGTAGTAGTAGTGGTGATAGTGGTAGTAGTGGTGATAGTGGTAGTAGTGGTGATAGTGGTAGTAGTAGTGGTGACAGTGGTAGTAGTAGTGGTGACAGTGGTATTCGGGGTGATAGTGGTAGTTGTGGTGATAGTGGTAGTAGTAGTGGTGATAGTGGTAATAATATTCTGAGTATAAAAACAAAAACTACTCAAACAAAGCAGCTTAAATAGCACACAGAAGATAAACAGAATAAAGATTAGAAAATAATTTTACTTTAAACTCACATAAAAACCTTTCCAGTCGCCTCATTATATATGCAGTATAAATTGTAGTGGACAATTTCTATTTCTAAAATAATAATAATAATAATAATAATAATAATAATAATATATATTTATATTCTGTATATATGTATTAATTGAGATCTAGTTTTACAGGTTGCATGCTGTTTTATTTTTCCCCAGTGTGTTACATACAGTAAATAAACGGTAACCAGGCTTAAAGTCTGAGCAGGAGTGTGTTCTCTGTAGAGCATGTGTTTCACATGCGTCTGACCCGAGAGGCCCAAACACTCGCATATATGTTCAATATTACAAACTACATCATCACTACTCCTAATATTACAGTAGTATATAGTGTGTAATACATTCTGTACAATATTAACATGAATGCATATCAGTTCTGAAGATGAGGATTAGCAGGTGATCTGTAACAGATTAGATCCATTTAGGTTCATTCAGTCATATACACTGAGTTCAAGATACAGCAGGAACAAGTGTATTTCAGAAACCGGCCTCATCAGAGACGCAGTACCTCCAGAGTCATCTACTCAACATGATATAATCTCAGATTATTATATAATCTCACCTCACACTATTATTTTTATATCTTTCTTACATCATCAGTTCATTGTTTGTGCAGTGGACGGACAGACTGCCTGTCTACAGTAAAGGCTCTGTGGAACAGGAGGTGGACTCTGTTCTTCAGTTCTTTGGTCTTTAGGGAGTAGATGATGGGGTTTGTACAGGGTGGGATACAGGAAGACAGAGACAAAATCACTACTCTCACATCCGGGTTAATCCCAACTCGGAAAAGCCCAGTCATAAAAATGATCAGAATGGGAATGTAGAAAATGGCCACAAGTATGAGGTGCTCTGTGCATGTGGCCAGCGCTTTAAACCGGCTCTCCACACTTTTCATTTGGAACACAGAGATTAAAATACAGGTGTAGGACAGAACGATGAAGCTCAGGGGCCCAAAGTTATTTACCATACTCAGCACGGTGGCCAACGTCAGCTGCAGAGTGTTATCGTTACAGGCCAGCCTGAACACCGGAGCATAGTCACAGAAGTAGCTGTTCACCTGAACCGAGCTACAGAAGGACAGGTACGTCATAGCTGAAACAGAGATCATGATGAGGCCGTTGATGAACACCCATATCGCAGCTACGATAGCAGTCATGGTGGTGGTGGTGTTGATGGAGTTCTGTCTGAGGGGAAAACAGATGGCTATGAAGCGGTCGAAGGCGAGAACCGCGATGGAGAACGCCTCGAGGGTTAGAAAGGTGTAGTACATGTACATCTGCACCAGACACAGCCTGAACTCCATAAAGTTATCTTTCAGCAGGTAGATCTTAATCATAGTGGGGATCAGAGACGTGCTGAGGATCAGATCAACCACCGCCAGGTTCCCCACTGCAATGAACTTGGAGACATGCAGACGGTGGTCGATACATATGATGCAGATCACAAAACAGTTGGAAACCATGGTTATGACATAAATCACAGTCAGGAAAACCACATACACACTCGTATAAGGCATAGAGCTAAGACCGATGATGTAAAAGCCTGGGGGGTGAATCAGAGAGTCATTCCGGGTTGAGCTTTTGGAGCCCTGCATACTCCTTTTCCTGCCTCCCTGTGGTCTGTTCTCCCTGGGAATCACTTCAGTCCAGCTGTGGATGTTCCAGAGCAGCGTTGATTGTTTAGGGGTAGGAATGTGGAGTTTAGTATAGGACTAATACACACACAGAAAGCACGTCTCCCAAAAACCTCAAACACAGGAACACATGCTGCTGGTTTGAAAGGTGAGCGAATGCTACGGTGGGGGCTCTGATTATTCCGTACTTACTCTGAAAGCTGTGGACTAAACAGACTGTGGCTATTTACCAAGGACAGGTGACCATGAAGGCCCCCTAAATCTTATAACTCATCCCTCCGTGTAGATATATAGCCCAGCTTGTCCTCCAGGGGCGTTATTACAGAGGAAACTCAGAAAGTTCTCCTGATAGAAACACACTAATTATTCTCCACTATCATTTAAACACTCTAGAGTCTCATTATCAGCTGTTTATCTGTGTTATTAGATGTACGATGGTCTGTTTCTCTCTGACTCATTGACCTACGATGAACCGTAAATTAGGTAAACTTCAGTAACTACCTGCTCACGGGTCTCAGGTTACCCGAAGGCCCAGAGTTACTGTTGAGAGGACAAGGTGATTCACCGCTGACCTGGACTGTCAGGCCACCTGCAGAGATAAACTGAACCACAGCACAGTGCAAACCTGCTTCATTTACATAATCCTACATAACAACAACCCAAAACAACAACAACACAAACATCTGGAATGTCGACATTGTTAATGAATTCAAATTCACACCACTGCCGAACACGGTTCCATAAACACAGGGAGGTTATGGAATGTGGATAAATCACCAAAACTGGAAAACATACAGAAAATAGAAGCTTAGTAAACACACAAAGGAGCTGGCTAAACTATGCTAAGCTAACCTAAGCTAATAAATGCATATAACAAGGCTAGCTGTAAAAATAGGAAGTACGCTAAATATTAAGCTAACGGTTGGATCAACTGTCAGACAAATAACACGGCTACAGGGAAGGAGTAACTCCAGTCTAAAAGCTGGACGACTCAGGAGACCTACCGACGAAACTAGAAGCTAAGCTAACAACAGGCGGAGAACAAACCAGTGTACCAGTGTCTGCATACTGCACCAGCGTGCTAGGTAATACACACTACTGATCAGAGATAGGTACAGAACTGTATGGGTTCAGGTGGCGCCGCCTGCTGCCAGCAGAGGGCGGCAGCAGGTGGCACCTCCCCGAGGCAACTGCACCCCGGAAATCCAAACCCCAGAATGCTGATCACCCAACGAGCTGCACCTGATGCACCGGCTATATAAGCCTTCCACCAAACCTCCGTCAACTGCTACACCTTTGTAGAGAGGTAGCTGGTGATGGTACTAACATAAAATTTTAAAAAATGTAAATAAATAAAATAAATACACGCTTTAAAAGAAGAGAGAAAAGAGGCAAGCCATGTGCTGCTAAAAAGAGAAAAAAGGAAATACGCTTGCTCAAAAAAAAACAACTAAGACACTGAGAAAGGTGAAGACCCAGAAACGGAGAGATATCCCCTGTGTGTTTGACCTTTACTCTTTGTGTCTGTTCTTTTATAAATCTTCCCTTGTGGTTAAGCACCACACTGTTGGCGTCTCCTTTGTTCGAGCTTCCCGCCTTTTCTCACTCCCATTCACAAAACCTCCTCTGACCCGTCTCAGGTGCAGCGGTAGCACGTGGAGCCACCATTACTGAGGTCAGGGGTTCGATCACGCCTCAGACAAGCTCTCAGAAACCACTTCCCCTCCAAACAGCTCACCCCTCACACGTGTCAATTGACATGTATCCACATCCAGGAAACCCGCCCCCAAGCGGATAAACCTTTATATCGGCGGTCTCCACCCTGCACTTGGGTCCCCACCCTCGTAACGAGAACAGGATCCAGTATAAGGCAATAGTAGGGAGGGGGGGGTCATGGGCTGCTGAAGTGGTCATGTCAGTAACGAGCTCATGAAGCACAGGTGAGACCAGAATCAGACCCAACACTGGGTTGGCTTAACGAAACTGTCCTAGCCAGCCATTAGCAGTAGAAGCTGTGTTTGAGGCTCCAGCAGCCATCTCCTCCAACCTAGCTAGCACAGACCTGCACTGTGATAGGACAGCTGTGACGGCCGCGTTCCGTACCACCCACCTTGTCGGACAGAGGGGGTTTATTGTGGTGTAAGGTGTGGTGTTTAGGGTACTGTACTGTCTGCATGAGCCTCTTTAGCTTCCCTGACTGAGATATTAGGACTCCTAACTGGTGGACCCCAGCCAAGCAGTCTCTGATCAAAACTGGCCATGCAGCCTTCTGGGCAATTACATGAGTAGAGTGAGCTCCACACTGAACACGGAGCGCTAGTGGCTGAACTTGTTTCATCAGGGTCTGTGCCCCAACATGCTTCCTGGAGACCTTAGCAGTGCCATCATAAGTTTGACCTTGAATTTTAACCTCAGCATCGCTTCCACAGTAAGTCCAGCATGGTCTTTTCCTGTTTCAGAGACTCGGTACAACCCAACGAATCCCTCACAGCGCCAGGTCACTGGTCCTGAAATGTCCTGTGTCCCATCAGGGATAACTGCAGACTGAAAAGGTCCTGATGCTGTAAGTTATTCCAGGAATGCTGCTGCTCATTATGGACAGGGTTTCATTCTGTGGGCTAGCGTGTTCTTTCTGGAAGCTCTGTAACCATGTTGCTAAAAGAACGTCGTCCTCATGCTCTCCAAAGGCCTGTCCCTGACGGACTAAATACTTCATGGAGCTGACTACTTTCCCGAGACGGTGTCTGTTTGATGGTTTGCTAAGGCACTGGACAGAAGTGTCTACAGAGACAGCGTATTGGCGTGAATAAAGCTGTAGGTGCTTTAGTTGGGTCCTGTAGTGTCGGAATCCTGTAATGTCAGAGTCGTGTAGTAAGGCTTGTTGCTGCTGCGTTGGGCTTTTCCTGATACACTTGCAATGAAAACACAAAACTGACCCCCACACAGCCAGGGAAATCCCCCGCACCACCTAAGACTGTTAGACACCACCTGAGTCTGTGTGACTTTGGGATGTGGCTGAGAGAGCTCTGTCCTCTGACCAGAATCTTCAGCATCTCTGAACTGTCTGTCCCTGGTTCTGTGGAGCTGTTGTTGTTGTTGTTGTTGTTGTTGTTGTTGTTGTTCCAGACCGTGTCTGTTGGACAGGCTCTGTTTGAGAGTAGGTGATGAGGAGGCTGCTCGTGGGAAGGCCGTGTGGGTCTGTGAATGTGCGTGCTGATTAGGTGATGCTTTAATTAGCATAGCGTTGCTGGTATCACACGTGTGTGCAGCCTAATGACTGTACTGAGATACAGTATGAAAACAGTGCTGTCCCTTCAGAGCAGCTAATTAATCCCAGGATCTCCCCGGATCTCCCCGGCCACTCCTGTAATTACCTGATCAGACATCAAAGGGAGGAGGATGCAGGCAGATCCTGCTGTATGAGTGATCAGTATGTTATCAGTTCCAGCAGACTCTGTTCCTGCCCCCGGCCGCCTGCCTCAGTCCGAGTGTGATATCTGATGTAGATACAGATGATAAACTGCTGGAGTTGATTAGCTGGAGCCGGACTGGTTGTGGAATCCCCCCACAGGGCCCCCGATCCTCCTGGAGGTCTTCTCTTCAACCCGAACAGTAAACACACTGTTAATCTTAATGAGCCCTAATTAGAAACAGGAAAACAAACCGCGTTACTAATGCTCACCTGGGTACCGCGACTCCCACCGCTCCCAGTCTCAAACGTCTGCGTCACACGGTAATACCCCGGTAATCAGAGCCCGGAGAGGAGCAGCGATACCATCTACACAAACTTCAGCACACACCAGCACCACCGCCTGTGCGTCCGGGGTACCTGCACCGGAGCTTCACAGCAGCTGCGCTGTCAGAGCTTCTCTTTCATTCGGCCCACATACAACCAGGAGTAGACTAATCCAGGTGCTTGTACTTGAACCTGCTCTCTACCGTTCAGTACACACAGGAAGTCCTCCACATACCTCGTTAAGCTCAGTGCTAATGGGATGAACTGGGATGTTCAGTGTTCTGAGACGTTCTGACTCAGAGAGGCCAGCAATGCTGTATGTGTGGCAGAAACACCCCACACCACATACCGGGGTGACAAAACTGCCCCACGTGGGAGCTACGCTACGCCACAGCTATAAGGCCTCCCGGTCAGAGGACCCCCTGGGGCTAAAGGCTCTTTCCTGGGCTGAGCTACAACACAGTAGCAGTAAGGCGGCCTGTCTGGGCTCCTGTGTAAAGGTGCACCACAGCTCTGAGGCCTTCAGGCTTCAGAGGGACCTGCCCCGGTTACACTCTACACTTCTCATCCTCCTCCTTCTCTTTCATCGGCTCTTTCTCACCCTCCTTCTTCTCTAATTCACAGACATACTGACCCCACACTCTATGTATCACTTATCCATCCCTCGTTCCTCCCATAGACTCCCATTCATTTTTATAAACCAGCTAGCAATTGGCTGAAACTGCACCATCACTCAGTGCTTTTTTCAAGAGATGCTCATCATCTTCATCATCTGGTGGAACGTCACTAAACTACACAAAGGTAAAATCAGTCTACATGAGCCAGTCCATAGCTAGCGGTGAGCAGGCGTCGGCAGGCCGGTATTCTCCTATGCTAATTAACTGTCAGTGATGCAGCACCATCAGTAGCATGCGTGTCTGAATGGCTTTGCTGGCGCTGCAGAAGTCGGAAGCGTTTTCCCGCCAGGCTCTACATTAATGTGTTTTCTGCTGCTGGAAAGATAATATGCGTGCCCGCTGACTGGCTGACCCGGTCCTGCTGTGAATAAGGAGGCGTGAGGAGAGCACAATAAGGTGGAAGTCTTCCGAGTACAAAGCGCTGAAGTTGGCAGCGCGAGAGAAATGAGTCCGTTTCCACGGATTTCTCCTTTATCTCCTGGCTTTCTCTCTGTTTTGCTTGGGTTGGCATAAATTCTGCTCTGCCCTCTATTAGGAGCTCGGTTGGGTGAAGTCATTTAAAACCGAGTTCTGCCACAGCAGGACGGCGGGCACGGAGTCAAGGACTTAATTCTCCTTACAGACAGAGCAGCAGGTGCGCCGGAATCGATTTTCAGAGATCTGTAGTTCAAAGGGATGAATGGGGTGGTGAGTTCACTTCAGTTTTAATTTCATTTGAATTTCAAATCCAGTTCAGTTCACCAGAATAAGGACCTACCAGGGACCTACAGCTCCACCAGCACCAATAACAGCTGGGACTGGATCGGGCACATACTGGACAAGGTTCTGGATGTAGCTACATCAGTGTTCAGACACTTTACATCAAAGAATTAGTCAGTTGGGCCAGATTTAGTGGATGCCTTCCCTGGCTGTCATATTTTGGCTAACACGTGATATTCACAGGAGAGGATTTATCCAGCACCATCCAGGAGCATCCAGGAGCATCCAGGAGCATCCAGGGAGTCAGAAATCCAAAATATCACAGTGCACAGTGAAACAGAGGCGTTACTTCACGAGGACGAAGACAAACTCAACAGCTCCTAAAGGAATCTGTCTGGTCAATCTGTGATTGGCTGCTGGCTGTGAGCGAGAGGTCACACGGTCACCAGGGGAGTTCTGGGAAATAGAGTTGGCAGGGAATATTGCCCATAAGGAGCTTGATAGGCGCATGACACTGGCACAGTTCCGAGGAGAATTCCCTGTAGGCTGGGATTGTATCCACTGCTGGTAGACCCGTATGACCGTACGCTTCCACACACCTGCAGATTCAGCTACTTCCTTCACACTATGGTCTTTGGCCACGCCCACATGCAGTCCCTCCTTTTAGCCAATCATTAACATCTGCTCTGGAGCATACAAAGCAAGACGTTCTACATTTGACGAATAAAACTGAGCTTTGAGATCAAGCAGCTCTTTGATGGTGTACTGTAAAGCCTGTCCAGCCGCACACCATGGAATGTGTGGACACATGAGTAAACTACAGTCCAGTGATTTTTCTGAATGAGCAGTAGCAGTGCTACAGACCATCAGGCCTGCGGACCCAGAGGAGCCTGCAGTAGACACTGTGAGTGACTAAACGCTCCCTGTGACAATCCGGCAGCAGTGATGGATATGACTAGCCAGGATTATGGATGAAGTGTAACTCTAAAGGAGATACGAGAGGCTCCCACGTCAACTCTTCATCTCAGAGAGAAAACATCAGCGGATCTGAACGTCTGCTGTCTCACCCCGCCTGACCTCAGAGTTTCAGCACCACAGAATAAGGACTTCACCTGGACAGCAGCTGGAGCACAACTCGGTGACCATCTCCACCCACTGTCCACTCCATCAGCTCCACTGACCGTACAGGACACTCTGTAGGTGTACAGGTCCAGACTGTAGTCCATCTGTTTCTCTGTGTACTGTATTACCCTGTTCTTCAATGGTCAGGACCCCCACAGGACCACCACAGAGCAGGTAGGATGTGGGTGGTGGATCATTCTCAGCACTGCTGAAGGAGAAGAAGGTGGGATATAGGAGGATACAGGAGCGAATGACCGGATGAAAGCCAGGCTCTGTGTCCGGCCCTGACCGGTGTGACCCCTCTCTCTGCTTCCTAGCTGCTGGAGTTCTGTGTGTTTGATCTGTATACCATCCTTAAATAGACTCAACTGAGCAACACGAATCAGACTCGCGTCAGATAAGCTCAAACCCAAGCGATGCCCAGAATTGAGGGTAGCCAATCAGAATGCAGCTGTCAGAAGTGGAACCCGCATTACCTCTCAGTGCTCTAGACCGGTCCGCACTGAAGAGTCGGATCAGACTGAGGGTCGGGTGGAGCGTCTGAGGCTGAGATCAGAGCCATGAGCAGGTTCACTCAGCGAGGGTCCGGCTTTACTAAACTCATTAACAGTCAAACGAGGTGGACCATGCTGAGCACGGTGCTCAGTCGGGGGGACGCTCAGTCGGGGGGACGCTCAGTCGGGGGGACGCTCAGTCGGGGGACACTCTGTCGGGAGGACGCTCAGTCGGGAGGACGCTCAGTCGGGGGGACGCTCAGTCGGGGGGACGCTCAGTCGGGGGGACGCTCAGTCGGGGGACGCTCAGTCGGAGGGACGCTCAGTCGGGGGGGCGCTCAGTCAGGGGACGCTCAGTCGGAGGGACGCTCAGTCGGGGGGGACGGGGTCGGGGGCTCAGTCGGGGGACATTCTGTCGGGGGACACTCGCTCAGTGGGGGGGGGGGGACGCTCAGTCGGGGGGACGCTCAGTCGGAGGGACACTCAGTCGGGGGGACGCTCAGTCGGAGGGACGCTCAGTCGGGGGACACTCAGTCGGGGGGACGCTCAGTCGGAGGGACGCTCAGTCGGGGGGACGCTCAGTCGGGGGACACTCTGGGCTTTATTTCCTTTACATTCACGGCGTTCAGCTGACGCGCTTATCCAGAGAGACTTACAGGGTTAATCATATTACAGGTGGGCCAGTGTGGTGTTAGGAGTCCCGCCCAAAGACTCTTATTGGTGTAGCACAGCATAGTCACCCAGACCCGGGATTCACACCCCCGTCTCCCACATGTGGTGGTGACTCCCTGGCAGGTGCAGGTGTTATCTGCTGAGCTACACCCACCACTACTACTTCTATATTTTCATGTTGTGTATGTACAGTCACAACATCAGTACAGAGCTGGACACGGTGGATATAAGGCCGAAATATTTTAAACGTACTATTAAACATGTACGGATCAGACCCGGCAGGGGCCGAGTTCAGCTTTTAGAACTGAACAGGCACTGACCTAAGATCAAAGAGTTCTGGTTTGTTTGGCTCAAAGAAGGAGCACTACTTAATAGCTTTAACCTGTATGGGCGGGGCTAAACTGCTATAGGTTGAACACGTGGGTATATGTAAATTAGTTGGTCCTTGTGACCTCACAGAAACAGTGAATCCGGAAACACTGTGTTTCTCATTCTAATGCCTCAGCAGGTCGGTTAGGTTCCCCACAGAACCAGCTCTTTAAACCGGAGCACAACACCGTCCTGCCCATTCAGCATGTTCAGGTTCAGCAGAGACCTTGTGTCTGAGGCTCCTCCAGCGCACCGCTGACCTTGCCATTAAAATCAAGCACCATGACGCCGGGAGCCCGTTAATTAAAGACAGGCAAATGAAGCGGGAGCAGGAGCGGGACAGCGGATTTATAGGGCATCAGCTCGCCCTCTCTCTTAGTCACAGCCCTGATGAGATTAATCCCAGCTTGCCTATAATTATGCCTCCGATTTGTCTTCCGTCCCGTCACTGTTCTTTTATTAGCAGCGAATTGTCTCCAGTCTCCATCAGCACCGGGGAGACATAACCGCTCACCCTGGGCTATTTAAAACCCACAGAAGGGGGATTCTCAGTCCAGCTTTGGGCTTAATCTGAGGCCAGGAGGCCAAACCACAAAGCCCCGCGAGCCGAGAGCCACCAAGTGATGGAGCAGATGGAGCGGTGGTAACTGTACAGGAGGAGGATGAAGATTCCGGACTCCAGAGGAAGATTTACTCAGTGTAAAATCTCAGGGTTATTAATCTCAGGGCTCTGTTCCATTATGCCCCCCGTCTGAACGCGCTCTATAGATAAAGGGGTGGTGTTGGTGGTGGTGGTGTGGTGATGGTGTTGTAAACAGCGCTGCAAAAATGAGGTCTTGTGATCTGAAATGATCTGATGTGATCTTATGATGTAGCGTAAAGAGTTTCTCAATAACCCAGACAGAATAATCACCATGGTCCGATTCTCAGTTTACCCACACAATTCCCCACCCCTGATTGGCCCAGTCAGGCCCCGGAGAAGGGAATTCCCCCTCCTTCCTATGCTCTGTATAGTTCAGGCATTAGGAAGTGAAGTAAGTCACTCAGAAGGGATGTGAGGTACCTCGAGTCAGGATTGTTCCGAGTGGTGATGGGAGCTGGGTGTAGGAGAACTCTGAATTATCCATAGACGTTACCACACACCTTAGAGCTTTAAACAAGGCGTGGCCTAAACACGTCTGTGTTCCCCACCCTGATCCTGCTGTGCCCCCCTGCAGGATACGGGTTACTCCAGGACCCGGGGACCAGCGGTGTCAGAGTGACCCTGTTTCACATGATCACCATTACGTATGGACATACAGGGTGTAGCAGTCATCACCACCACGGAACAGAAATCTGTATCAGCTAAGCATGGTCTAATACCCACCTGATATTTGATATTCCTCAGTGTAAGGGTCTCTATGGTTAATATTATTCTCAGACAGCTTTACCGGTTATATACGATGATAGTAACTGAATGTCTCATTATGCTGGCAGATCGTGTGTCTTGTTTCCACGTTTCTTAAAGTCAACAAACATTTTAAGACATACACTACCAGTCAGAATCTTAGTCATGGCTCCTCCTAGCGGGTTCTCCTCCTAGCGGGTTCTCCTCCTAGCGGGTTCTCCTCCTAGCAGGTTCTCATTCTGTGTATCTTAAAGCTCTACTGTAGATTAAAAGTGAAGACACCAAACTACAAACTAGCCCTCAATTATACAGCCCACCCTAACCCCCTCCAGAGTGGAGCTGTACAGGAGGATGGAGCAGCTTCCTTACCCTGCAGTGGAGCTGATAGAACAAGGTTTATTACTAAGCAGGTTTGGAGCGATTCTATTGGTCGGTCCATCATGAATATTCACTAACCTGAAAGGAGAACTAGAGCTTTTACACTGTGCAGAAAAAGAGATCAAAGTTTTTACACCACTAAATATATATTAGAGGTGGAGATATGGAGGAGTATCATACTGTGGTACTGAAAACCCAACCACCCAGAGACAGAGGCACATAGACCAGGTATGTACACTGGGTTTATTAATGATGCAATAAATAAATAATAAATAAATAAATAATAACTCAGTCCAGCTTATTTGTACCGCATCGCTCTGCTGTATTGCGTCGCCTCCGGGTATGTGGTGTATGGAGCTCCAGTCAGACCCCTGGATCACAGGTTTGCTGCGTGGGGGCCTGGTGTGTAAACTGTGTCCTGGTGTTCTCCGAGGGTCCCGACTGCTCGCACACTGGTACGCCTGTCCTGTGTGTTTCACTGCTGACCGTATAGAAGACCGTACAGTATATCTGGGTCATGGGATTCATCTCTGTGACCTGGAGGCATTAGCAGCAGCTGCAGAGGTCAAACAGGCCAGAACCAAGGCAAGCGCACGCGGTTCTCGGGCGGGTATGCTCCATGTGACGGGAATCACTTCTCTGTGTCTGTGCTGGGGGAACGGAATGTTCTTCGGGGCTCGCTGGAGATGCTGGATCTATGTTCTGTATACATGTGCACTGCAGGGCCTATTCACAGCTAGGGTCTCAGCAGATCATGCATTAGTCTAGAGCGCTGAGAGGTAATGCGGGTTCCAGCTTCCGTCCTGCTCCGGCCTGGCTCTCTGGCTACACGGCCACGTTGGCCAGTCTGGGATCGGAGTCCTGCTCATATCTGTAGTGATAGACCTCCATCTGGTCTCGACACGCCTCTCGGATGTTGTTGAGCCACCGTTTGATGCCCCCTCTGTTTAGGTAGAGCACCATGAGGAACACCACCCCAATCAGAGCCAGCACGATGCCGAGGAACACGTAGGAAACGGCCTCCAGCTCCGCGTTGATGCAGTCAACGTCCTCCTTTCGGAGCTTCTCCACAGGCAACCCGCTCCTGGCCTCGGGGAGGCTGCACAGCAGGCGGGAGGAGTCCGCGCACCTGGAGTCGTTCTTCAGCCAGTAATAAAAGGCCTCCAGCTCGCAGTTACACCTGAAGGGGTTCACCGACAGATACACGGTTACCCTGCTGGACTCGCTCAGGCTCGACACGTTGTTCTTCCCGATGGTCTCAATGGAGTTGTTGGTCAGGACCAGCTTGTTCAGGTTGAGGTTGTCAAACCGGGCAATGGGGATCACCTTCAAGCGATTCCCTGACAGTTCCAGGACCTGGAGATTCCCGAGGCTCCCAGCGGCCAGCGCTCCGGGCAGCTCCCTCGCGCCTCGAGGCGTCAGAGTGCTGTTCAGCGAGAGGAAGCGCAGCTCCTCCAGCCCGCAGAACGCCTGAGCGGACACGGCCATCAGTCTGTTGTGGCTCAAATCCAAGCGCTCCAGTCGCGGGAGTCCGCGGAACGCGTGCGCCTCCACGGTATGGATGTGGTTCCAGGA
>JAMWET010003742.1:30000-45000 GCA_024036415.1 Prochilodus magdalenae | reverse complement strand
AGCACCGAGACCCACTAAACACCCACGACTACACGGCAGCCAATCAGATCCCACGTTCCAGATCCTGGAACGCTTCTAACAGAACACACACGCAGCACGTAACCTCCCCCCTCTCAAACAGGAACAGGAGAATATGCAAATTACTAAATATCGGAAACATCGTAAGAGCATTACACCTGCATCGCACTAGACACATCTGGACTCAGTCCAGGTAACAGCACTGACCGGTCTGAAGAGGTGGAGAGCGAAGGAGCCTCCGGATAAGGACAGATCCAGGATCTCGAAATGATTTCATGTTTGTACACAGTGTCATTCCAGAACTACCTCCCTCCCGACCCCCTTCAGGAAAATCCATAGCACAAACACGAAGGGCCACAGGCGGCTGCGTTACTGATGCTGGAATGATTAGCATTACTGATGTTAAACAGATGTGAAACAGGCTAGTACTCCAGACCAAACCTCTGGGGACGGTCAGAGCGGGACAGAAGTGGTGTGTGACCATGGTCAGCAGAGCTGAGACATTTCTGATGGGATTTAGCATTTCACACATTCAGCTAATTCCCCCACCTGTGCAGCGCCCACCTGCTGTGCTGAAAGGCCTGCAGCTGTGTACGGGCGAGGCCCACTGCTGCCTTTGTCCTTGTGTTGGGTTAAATGCAGGTGGCGAAGGGGGAGGGCGTTAGTAATCCCCTGACAGTTAGACCACAGAGCGTGCCACGTTCCCACCGCAGGCCTAGACAAACAGCCCAGCTGGTGGGCGGTGTGGCCTGGAGGACATCGCCGTGGGAGGGGCGAGGCCTGCTGTCTGCGCTGATAAGCATTAACAGCACCTTTTATTTCTCATTAGTGGGGGGGGGGTGTCCTTCTGGCCCGGCTGGCGGCGCCCTATCTCTCAGGTACATCTGGGTGGGCAGGGGGGTTTATCAGCAGCTCCTACGGGGTCTGTGCTGTCTGCCTCCACCTACACAGCAGGATTTACTGCGTGAGGAGGACGAGGTGGTGTAATTACGGTGTTACGGCTCCCTGTGGATGACCCTGAGCCTCTGAGGTCGACACTGACCCAGACTGTATATCAGCGAACACGACGTCGACTGTATCTCAGCCCTACACGCTTCTGTTCTCAACCCTCGCCACACTTAGGTAAGGTCAAGATGACCGGCGTGCCCAAGCTCCACCCACGAAGGTGTGGCTTACAGAACACAGGCAAACAGATATTCTAGCTCACAGCTCAGTTCAAGACACCTACACTCAGAGGGCACTGATTTACACTGATACAGCCAGATCAGGTGAGCAGTGTGAGAATCCCCAACAGCACCAAGTACCACGCTACACACTAACCTACGGCAACACGGAAACTACACCCATCAGCCATAACACTAAAACACCCCCACTGTCCATCTTACCAGCTCCACCATCCATACAGGACACTCTGTAGGTGTACAGGTCCAGACTGTAGTCCATCTGTTTCTCTGTGTACTGTATTACCCTGTTCTTCAATGGTCAGGACCCCCACAGGACCCCCACAGAGCAGGTAGTATGTGGGTGGTGGATCATTGTGTTAGATCATTGGGTGGTGGTGTACAACACTGCACTGTGCAGCAGCAGATGAGCTATCGTCTCTGACTGTCCATCTACAAGGTGGAGCAGCAAGGTAGGAGTGTCTAATAGAGTGGACAGGGAGTGGACACAGTGTCTCAACACTCCAGCAGCACTGCTGTGTCTGATCCACTCACACCAGCACCACCCACACTAACACACCACCACCACGTCAGTGTCCCTGCAGTGCTGAGAATGATCCACCACCTACATACTGGGTGGTTGGTGTAGGTCAGTAGATAACACCACTACCCACCAGGGAGCTACAACCACATGTGGAAGACTGGGGTTCGAGTCCCGGTCTGGGTGACTGTGCTGTGTTTGGGCGGGACTCCTAACACCACACTGGCCCACCTGTAATATGATCAACCTGTACGTCTCTCTGGATAAGAGCCTCAGCTGAACGCCGTAAATGTGCTACCTGCTCTGTGGTGGTCCTGTGGGGGTCCTGACCATTGTGTGATGCTCCTGTCTCTGTCTGGGCTGGAGAGTAAATGAATGATTCAGTGAAGTGTCCAACACCACTGTGATGACTACTGAAGTGTGGACAGTGTAGACATGTAGAGCTGATCTGGGATCTGCTGGTCTTACTTGGCTGGTGTACAGGAAGAAAGCACTGCAGGCTGGAGATCAGTGGAGATGAGTTTCACGGTGTTCCTGAATCTGTGTCCTGTGGGATCTTCTGGCACCAGGACATTAGCAGCAGATCCTGAAGTGAGGTGGACCGCTGTTGTTCCAGCACATCCCACAGACGGTGGGTTGGATTTAGATCTGAGGATTTGGAAGCCAGGTCAACACCATGAGCTCTTGCTGCACAATGGGGGTGTGGCAGGGGGCGTTACCTTGGAGGCCAGCAGGGAAGATCAGGTGTACTGGGTCTTGAGTGAAGCTTGAGCAGGTGGCACATCTCCATTTACATCCACCGGACCACCCGGACCCCAACCAATCACAGTAATAGACCACTCACTCACATCCTCGGGAGACATGAATGGACTGCTGCGTCTCTGTCTGAACATCCCGGCGCTGATGTATGCGGCTGTTAGCGGCGCTGGTCTCCGTGAGAACGGTGTAATGTTTTGGCTCATCGGTCTGTAAAATCAGCTTTAATCAAAACCCGCATGCAGCATCACCGATGCAGAAGGCACAGCCACAGCCCCGATCCAGCTATAAATCCTACTAACGGAATGTGGTTAGTGTGCGGGAATGCCAGGGTAGCATCTCCGAGTCTGGGAGAGGGACGGAGGAGACGGGGATGCAGGTTAGTTATTTAGCTGTTACGCGGAGGAGACAGACGAGCCTGGTCCCTCCTGCCAGCACTGCCCAGCGGAGAAGACACATCAGTCAGTCAGGAGCGCCACTGCGAGCATAACACACATCCTGATCGTCTACTGCTCATGTCTGGTAAACACCTTTACTGGAATAATAAAATATTAATAACAGAGATCTTCATTTAACACTAATACTATTAATACTAATAATAATTATTAATATCTAATACACTCACAGAACAAACCATGGACATCCAGGAACATGCAGATTAATCAGCAGGGATTTATAAATCTACTCTGGCCGGAATTCCAATAAAGACAAGTGCAGAATATTTTATCTAAACAGCTTCATTCATTATTCATTTATTTATTTGTTTGTTTATTTATTTATTTATTTATTTATTTATTTATTTGTTTGTTTTTATTATTTGTTTGTTCTGAAATTGATACCTGTGATGTTAGGGACAGAGGAACATTATTAAAGGTTCAGTGAAGCCTGACGAGGAATCAGGGAAAGACACTTTCCCAGGAACGTATCAGCAGCACGGTTTAGTGCAGGCTCTTTACGGGGGGCAGCCTGTTGTGGTGGACCCCCACTTCATATCCCCCTGTACTCCACACACAGCGTCTCCTAATGTCTCCTGGCTCCAGCACGGCCTCACACGGCGTCCAGGACAGGGCGCCTGCCCTTCTCCCTTTTCAGGCTGTGGACCCCATACCAGCTCCCCTGCTGCGACCAGCAGAACCAGATATACCACCAGCCCTACCCTCGCTAACCACAGCGGACCCCTCACACTGACACTGACCCTGAAAGGGCTTTACTCTCGCACTACTGTAGGATAAGGTGTATTGGCACAGCTGTACAGATGTTAGTCGGGCAGTGTTTATCATTCTGTAATACTGAATGTATGTGAGTACAGCTTTACACACCTGAACCTGCAGGTACGGATCTCACACACCCTTCAGCTCCGATTTCAGATTCATTAGTCTTATTCTTTATTCCAGTTATTATTATTATTATTATTATTATCATCATTATTATTATTATTATTAGTATTATTATTAGTATTATTATTATTATTATTATTATTATTATTATTGTTATTATTATTATTATTATTATTATTATTATTAGTTGTATTAAAGCTGGTTTATTAGTGCTTGTTAACAGTCTGTTCTGTATGCTGGATGTCACTCACGTGTGACTCATTCAGACTAATGTCTCCACACTTCTGAGATTCTGATTCTATGGACATGCGGGTCATGGATCCGTTTCTATGCCAGCACTCAGCAGCTGCTTCCCAGTATAGGCATGTGTTGTGTCTATGTATGCCATGTCTACCATGAGCCAGATGCCAGCTACATGTCCTGTGCTGGTGCCCCCATTCCACTGGCAGTATGGTTGTGGCATCAGCTCTGATTCCTGAAATCGACAGGCTCTAACTGTGCACCGTGATGACTCTGAGTGCACTGAACTCTGTAACTTTGACAGTAACTGAACCACACACTCAGACACGAGTTGGTGTTAGTGTGAGTGCTGAGTACACAGTACTGAGCACCCTATGGCTTTAGCTCGTAATGTTAGTGATACAGCTTGTCACAGACCCTCACAGATCCTGCTGGATAAGGACAGCCTACTCCGTGGACAGCAGAGCGGTGGGGTTTTGGGGGAAGCGGGGTTGGGGGGGAACCGTGAACCGACTGCAGCAGAACAGGACCCTGGGAGGAATCCTTTTAAAGACAGCCTGGTGTAACGGAGGCCTGTGTGGGACCTTTCACTCTGTCCAGTCTCCTCCTGGACAGGTCAGCGCTCCCCCCGCTCCTCCTCAACCTCAGAAAAGCAGCCTCTGTGTTCTGTCTGTGGATGAGTGAGTTCTGCAGGACAGCGCCTCAAAGCCAGCCCTCTGTGTCCTGACTCACACTGGGAGGTCAGTGGCGAGGCAGTAATGGCTGTAACGTGTTCCTCCCACACTGTGATCAGAGGAGTGACTATGCTGGCGATGAATCGGACGTCGCTCCTCCGCGTATTCCTCCTTCTGTGCTATTCTCCTGGCTCCCGGACAGGATGTGTGAATACGAGGCAGGCTCTCTGTGGAGCCGCTATAGAAACTGTAAAGCCCTCTCTGCGGATTTCTCCCGAGGTCTTCCTCAGAAAGCCTGGACCCAGCCTGTATCAGCTCTGAAAGTGACCTACGGAGGCGGCGCGTCAGGCGGGATTAGGACTCATCCGCTCGCAGTGCCGGCCCATTAGCTCTACAGCAGGGGGACTGCTCTCATCCCAAAGGGCGGAGATCTGTGGGTAAACACTGCCCACCCTCTCCCTTCTGACCCCACGTGTGTCCTTCATCCCTGCCTCAGAGCCCAGGGTGAGGAGTGGAAGGACTCTACTCATGGTGAGGCTAATATCCCTCTCTCTCTCTCTCTCTCTCTCTCTCTCTCTGCCTCTTTCTCTTCCTCACCTCTCCCTTTCTCTCGCCCTCACTCCCTCCTGCCCCCCTCTCTCCCTCTCCCCCCTCTCTTTCTCTTCTCTCCCTCTCTCCCTCACCCTCTCTCTTTCCCCCCTCTCTCTCTCCCTCACTCCCTCTCCCCCTCCTCACTCCCTCTCCCCCTCCTCACTCCCTCTCTTCCCCACTCTCTCTCTCTCCCCCTCCCTCTCCCTCACCCCCCTCTCTTTCCCCCTCTCTCTCTCTCTCTCTCTCTCTCCCTCACTCCCTCTCCTCCCCCCCTCTCCCTCACTCCCCTCTCTTTCCTTTCTCTCTCTCTCCCTCACTCCCTCTCTCCCTCTCCCTCACCCCCCTCTTTCCTTTCTCTCTCTCTCTCCCTCACTCCCTCTCTTTCCCCCTCTCTCTCTCTCTCACCCCCTCTCTTTCCTTTCTCTCTCTCTCCCTCACCCTCTCTCTCTCCCCCTCCCTCTCCTCTCCCTCACCCCCCTCTCTTCCCCCCCCCCTCTCTCCCTCACCCACCTCTTTCCCTTCTCTCTCTCTCTTTCTCCCTCACTCCCTCTCTTTCCCCCCCCCTCTCTCTCCCTCACTCCCCTCTCTTTCGCCCCTCTCTCTCTCTCCCTGAAGTAGAGATGTTCCATCCATCAGTCGTTGCCATGTAGAGGAATGTGGTTGTCTCATGATGACTAACTGTTCTCCATCCATCAGATCAGGGTGGAGTTATTTTGGGGTTCTTCTGAAGTTTCCTCTTTAAACCCTCACAGAGGAATTCCATATTCCAGAATATCTCCTTTAATAACATCATCAGGTCCACCTCCCTGTAGCTCCACCCACTGTCCCCTCCATCAGCTCCACTGACCATACAGGACACTCTGTAGGTGTACAGGTCCAGACTGTAGTCCATCTGTTTCTCTGTGTACTGTATTACCCTGTTCTTCAATGGTCAGGACCCCCACAGGACCACCACAGAGCAGGTATGATGTGGGTGGTGGATCATTCTCAGCGCTGCAGTGACCCTGACGTGGTGGAGGTGCGAGTGAGTTACTCCAGACGGCCTGTACAGCTCGGTGGAAGGCTGTCTAGGTGCATTAAGCTGGTTTGTGGACCGGGCCGGAGAGAGACTGCGGGGTGCAGACAGACCTGCTCATTAAACACCACTCCTGAAGCTGATGAATTAATGATGCTCGTGGGCTCCATCTCTCTCTGCCGGCCAGTTTGCCCGGTGACATGGCTGCCCATGGGCCATGCTGTAACAGACACCTGTAAACGGTGTCACCTGCCAGCGGGGATCATTAATTAGGCATGTCCAGTTGTAATGGAGTGGGCTGAAATGAAACGACAGTGGGTGCCACACAAGGGCAAAGTGGCACTGTGTCATTCAGTCCCCTACTTCAACACGGCTCCTTCACAAAGACCATTCAGCCATTCAGCATGTCAGGAGCTCTAGCAGAGCAAACCAGCGGGTTTCGGGCCATTACCCCGCGACACAGGGCACAAAACCGGGCAAGCAATCAGATCAGGCAGAGGTACCGGGCAAAAACACCACCAGAGAATCAGAACCGGGTCAAAACCCAGAGAGCAAACACTGACTGGGAGAAACGAGTGGTGGGTTCTGGGAAATGGAGCCCAGGAGATCGGTGGGAAGAAGAGAACCAGCAGGCGTCACTGTTCAGTTCTGCACCACCAACGTCGCTAGAAACCTCGCATGGAAGAAGAAGAAAACAAATAGACACTCATCACACATATAATAATATAATATATAATAATTAGATATAATAATACATATTCTGTTTATATGAATCTTGTGATATTATTTAATTACTGTTAAATGTTTAATACAGGTCAGCATATACACATGTACAGTACCAGTCAAAAGTTTAGACACACCTAATTCTTTACTTGCATTATTTCTTATTTTCATTGTATACTAATACAGTAATAATAATAATAATAATAATAATAATAATAATAATAATAAATACTAAAGACATCAGAACTATGAAGGAACATGTGATCATGTAGTAAACAAACCAGAACCTGTTTATATCCTTCAGAGTAGCAGCCTTCTAATTTCAGCACAGCCTTTCAGACTGGCACATTCCTTATGAGGCAGTCACCTGAGGTGTACCTCTGTGCCTCCACTGGGCTGTATAACTCCACCTGTCCCTCTGTAGGTCCGGTGTCTCCAGAAGGGCAGCTTTACAGGAGGGAGCTCAACCTCATTAACATTAATGTCAGTCTGTGGAACCAGACGTTCAGTGTGGGTCATTTCTGTTGGTTCCTTCATCACGAAACCTTCACACAGTGTAAACATCAGCTGCTGAGTTTAAATGACACATAAAAGTAAAAACATCCCAAAATGCAGACATGCGTTTCACTGGGCAGTGACGGTGAGTTAGGAGATCAGTGTTTTAATGTTTACATATACGCAGATTAAACACGCTAAACCTGAGAAAGATATGGCCATAAGTACGGTACACACATCAGTAACCTCCCCTCTGACCCTAACCCTGACCCTAACCCTAACCTCCTCCCATACGGTTTAACGAAGAACCAGGAACACTGTGAGCGTTATAACCACATCCCCCTGAGACAGGCGGAGAGAGGGCCAGGACAGAGCAGCCCCGATCAGTCCAGCCCAGGCCAACCCAGGCCATTATGGGGGTTCCTAGAGCGGAACCTTCCGGACAGCCAAAAGATCTAACACGGCAGCTTCTCAGGCTTCGTCACCCGCTGGACCTGGGTTCCTCATGAGGCCATGAGGGCCATGCAGCACCACGAGGGCCATACAGCACCACGAGGGCCATGCAGCACCACGAGGGCCATACAGCGCCACGAGGGCCATGCAGCACCACGAGGGCCATACAGCACCACGAGGGCCATGAGGGGCCACATACAGCACCACGCAGCAGGAGGGCCACAATGGATACATAACCACGATTACAGTGTTTATGGCACAGCACCATGGAGGGCGGCCACAAAGGACACATCACGACATACCAGTTAAGGGCCCCATAGTGCACCACGTTATGGCACACAGCACCACTTGGGCCATGCACACACACACACCACGAGTTGCCCCACTCAACCTTTTTTTTCAGTCACCACGCTTAGCGGTCGTCATGGTGCTGCTGTGTTATTACCACCCAGGGGGCCATGGTGCATCACTGGGCCAACATGCAGGACACGTGTTATTACTGACAGCAAGAAAGCTTCAGTATACAGTATATGGTCTCAGTCTTGGTCTCAGTCTTGGTCTCAGTTTTGGTCTCAGGCTTGGTCTTGGTCCCAGTTGTGGTCTCGGCCCTAACCACAGCATCCCTGAACAGTGTGGTGTTACAAGCTTTCAGCTGTGATCAGACGTTGTAAAGGTCCTTTTATCTGGCAGTGTCATCATTAATCAGACAGTGCTTGGCTACCTCTCTCAGACTGGTCTCAGACCCTCCCTCTCTTCCCTCCCTCCCAGTCCCTCCCCTCCCCTCTGTCTCACCTCTCTCCCGCTTGGTCTCCTCGGTGGGTTCTCCGCAAGTCCCTCCCGTCGTTCCCTCTCTCACTGGTGGCTCTCTTCCCTCTCTCCTTCTATCTCAACATCTCCCCTTCCATCTCCGCTCCCTCCTCTCCCTCTCTTCTCTCCCCTCTCTCTCTCTACCATCTCTCTCTCTCTCTCTCTCTCTCTCTGGTGAGGGTGTGTAGACTGTGTTCCTGCCTGAGAAAAAACCTCGAATTAGAAACACTGGAGAATATCAGGACAGAACTATCAAAGGTTTTCAGAAAGACAACATAACCTCTAGATGGTGCGGGAGGGGTGAAGGTGGAGTAACACTAGGCCTTCTGGACGTGTGACCATGGATTCGTCTCCACCAAGACTAAAGCGGGACTCGTCACTGAAGATGACCCACTGCCATTCTGAGTCACTCCATGACAGTCTGGTACGACACCACTGCAGTCTTTGGTGACGGTGAAGTGGTGGTAAGGACAGTCGTGGTAACGGTCTGTGTGCAGGTAGTCCTGCGTGGTGCAGCCGTCTGCCGATGGTGCTGCACTAACAGGAGGACTGATGGAGGACACCACTGCTCGCTGGAGGTCTGTAGTGGTGGTGTTGGGTCAGTCAGGTGTGTGTATATACAGATTTCCATATATGGAGGTTGGTGAGTCTGAGGTTGGCTGGTTCTGGAACCTCCTCCCGCTCTGCAGCTGTTAGAACACACAGTGGTTTGAGTGTGTGGAGTCCTTTAGCATCCTCCTGGTCCTCCTCAGGCAGCTGCTGGTGTAGAAGGCCAGGGGGTTTGGGAGCTGAACCCCGGTGACGTACCGAGCTGCCCGCTCCATCCTCTGCAGAACTATCTCACTTGATAGCAGTGCAGGACTGATGGCATGTGTCACTGATGCGGTATATGGAGTTACCCTGTGCTCTGTAGGTATATGCACATGTCTGCACTACAGAGGAGGTAGGAAGACAGGGAAGGCTGTCCGCATCTCCAGAAGCTGAATATCCGGATGCTGCCGCACTGATCCAGCCCATCTTCACCTGTGGACACAGAAATGGTGAAGTCAGCACTTTCACACAGTAACTCTGAAGACTGACAGCCTCCATATTCTGGGAGCGTGATGTGAAACCCGATCAGGAAGTAGATGACTTCTGCCGAGCACAATTCCGCTTCCATACAGAGCAGGTAAACTCCGCACAGTCACTGCTGTAAGATATCCGCCTCAGCAGAACACAGTATCCACATCTCCATCCTTTCCTTCCTCGATTTCTAATTTTAGAGGTGAAGCAGATGAAATTCCATCACCTTTCTAATGCACAGTAAATGTGACTCCTTTTCCACCCCCTTCTCTCCTCCCTCTCCTCCCTCTCCTCCCTCTCTCTCGCCCCGGGAGGATGGTTAAAATAGCTCATGTCACCGAGAGAAGAAGGACTCTGCATCATATGTGGACGAATGGCTCATGGCGCTCTGTGGAGGAGCGGTGAGACAGGGAGGCTGAACTGTGATGGGACACATACACAGTCTAACTGGTCAGAACGGTGTGGTGCTGTGTCTGCTCACAGTGTGAAACGTCCTACACTGTCACTGTGGTGGTCCCCTCGAGGGTCTTCAGTACCACTAGTTAGACTCCACATACTGACTCCCGACTCATAAGAACCCATAAGAGCCCTGGCCCGTACACCTAGAGACCCATAAGAGACCCATAAGAGCCAGATCTCCCCCTAAAGGACGAAGATGATTATTGGGACAAAGAGGTCCCAGGGTCCCAGGGGGTCTTCTGTAACTATATTTAAGGTCAGAATTTGGGTTACATACGTCTCTACTGTCATTTCATAACATGTGATCATGGTGTTCTAGATATGTGGTCAGAATGGGTTCTATGTGGTACAATTCATGTAAACTTTAATGAACGCATTAAAACTGTTCAGTGTTTATATAACAGGCTGCTCTCTACACCAACCCATCCCATCACCATCCCCTAATTCATGTAACCAGTAACTGATTACTTGTGCAGAGTGGAGCTGGGGAATGTGGAATCTGACGTAGAGAGCTGGATGTGAGCTCGGGAATGTGGTATCTGACGTAGAGAGCTGGATGTGAGCTGGGGAATGTGGAATCTGACGTAGAGAGCTGGATGTGAGCTCGGGAATGTGGAATCTGACGTAGAGAGATGGATGTGAGCTGGGGAATGTGGAATCTGACGTAGAGAGCTGGATGTGAGCTGGGGAATGTGATATCTGACGTAGAGAGCTGGATGTGAGCTGGGGAATGTGGAATCTGACGTAGAGAGCTGGATGTGAGCTGGGGAATGTGGTATCTGACGTAGAGAGCTGGATGTGAGCTGGGGAATGTGGAATCTGACGTAGAGAGCTGGATGTGAGCTGGGGAATGTGGAATCTGACGTAGAGAGATGGATGTGAGCTGGGGAATGTGGAATCTGACGTAGAGAGCTGGATGTGAGCTGGGGAATGTGGTATCTGACGTAGAGAGCTGGATGTGAGCTGGGGAATGTGGAATCTGACGTAGAGAGCTGGATGTGAGCTCGGGAATGTGGAATCTGACGTAGAGAGATGGATGTGAGCTGGGGAATGTGGAATCTGACGTAGAGAGCTGGATGTGAGCTGGGGAATGTGGTATCTGACGTAGAGAGCTGGATGTGAGCTGGGGAATGTGGAATCTGACGTAGAGAGCTGGATGTGAGCTGGGGAATGTGGAATCTGACGTAGAGAGCTGGATGTGAGCTGGGGAATGTGGAATCTGACGTAGAGAGCTGGATGTGAGCTGGGGAATGTGGAATCTGACGTAGAGAGCTGGATGTGAGCTGGGGAATGTGGTATCTGACGTAGAGAGCTGGATGTGAGCTGGGGAATGTGGAATCTGACGTAGAGAGCTGGATGTGAGCTGGGGAATGTGGTATCTGACGTAGAGAGATGGATGTGAGCTGGGGAATGTGGAATCTGACGTAGAGAGCTGGATGTGAGCTGGGGAATGTGGTTTCCCGGTGTGTACCCTTACTCTGATTTCTTTCGATTATCAGGCTGTGTCTGTTCAAACACTGTTCATCTCTGCTTCAGATCAACTCCACTGTTCAGACTCGCCACACGTCACACCGGACAGCTCTGATGGGCTTCCCTCTGTACTGTCTCCACTGCTCCCAAAGCCGCACTGCTGTCCCGCTGCGCCCGACCAGAGCAGGAACGTCTTTCCCATCCAAATCCTAATTACGTCTTTCACATTTTAGCGCCTTCCTCCAAAGCTGCAAATGACAATGAAAAGTCATTAAGCAGAAGCCTCCTCTCAATCTTACACCTCCTGTCCCCCCTCCTCCTCCTCCTCCTCCCCCTCCTCCTCCTCCACTCAGAGGAGAAAAAAACTAAACCATCATTAAATTTCACGGCTTTAGACCCGGCCGCCAATTAGCCGGCTCGCTTCGTACATTACAGCCATGGCTTTAACCAGCCGAGTGAGGACTTTCAGCCCGCACACAGAGATTCAGCCCGCACACCCCACACTGAACAACAGGGCATGAAACAAGCAGAATCGGGACGGGGTCAAAGGGGAGCCCCACCAAATCTTAAACATCCCTGTGTGATTAAACACTGGAGACAGGAACCTGGGGGATTCTGGGGGATTTGATCAGACACTCCGGCGCTGACATCTATTTACCAGCTTACGGTTTAACTTCTCCCGTGATACGAGCGTGCTTGTTAGAACCCCGGTGCTAGATAACCACTTTGTGTGGTGAGACGTTTGAGAACCCGAACTGGAAGATCATAACCAGAAGAAGGTGAGGGAGACTACACCCTGCTTCTTTACATAGACGTCTGGTTACCATCACCACCATTATGAGTATAGACTGTCAAACTTCCCATGATGCACTTCTCTGTCGTCACATCAGAATCAGAATCAGAATCAGAATCAGAATCAGAATCTCTTTATTTCACCAAGTATGTTACACATACAAGGAATTTGTCTTGGTGAGAGCAACACGTATGACAAGTAACAAAAACACAGAACAGATTATTTACAGTATTAAAGGAGAATTACACTAAACAATAAATTAAAAAAGTAAAAAGTACTAAAGGTAATAAAGAGCTGAAGAAGCTGAGAGATGTGGAACAGATTTAGGTGAAAAAGTATTATGTATAGAAAGTTAAAGAAGAGCTGAATATTTACAGGAAGAGAACATCTGTACAACCCACCAATCAGAGACTTCCTGTTTTCTGTTCACCTTCACCTGAGTACTGATATCTTCCACCTGCGTCTCCTCAGGTAGTATGTGTTCGGTTCGTCTGTGTGTGAAGCACAGCTAGCTCAACGTGTGTACTGAGCCTCCCTCCCTCTGTCTCTCTCTCTGTTTCTCTCTCCCGCTGTCTCTCTCTCTGTCGCTCTGTATCTCTCCCTCTCTCTCTCGCTCCCTCTGTCTCTCCCTCCCTCTGTCTCTCTCTCTCTGTATCTCTCTCTTCCTCTGTCTCACCCTCCCTCTCTCTCTCTCTCTTTCCCTCTCTTTGTTTCTCTCTCCCTCTGTCTCTCTGTCTCTCTCTCTCTCTCTCTCTCTCGGTTGTTTGGTGTTCAGGTTCTGACTCATGCCTGTTGGTTCCTGGTCTTCTTCATACTAACTCGCCCCTCTGTATTAAACCCATCCTAATATATCTGGGAGAGTCTGGTTAGTCCACCTGGTGTCAGACGTCTGACCACTCGCCGTGTTTTATGCAGTCGGGTTCAGTCGGGGTTCAGTCGAGTTCAGTCGGGGTTTGGTTGGGGTTCTGTCGGGGTCAGTCTGGGTTTGGTTGGGGTTCTGTCGGGGTCAGTCTGGGTTTGGTCAGGGTTCATTTGGGGTTTGGTTGGGGTTCAGTCGAGTTCAGTCGGGGTTTGATTGGGGTTCATTCGGGGTTTGGTTGGGGTTCAGTCGGGTTCAGTCGAGTTCAGTCGGGGTTTGGTTGGGGTTCATTCGGGGTTCGGTTGGGGTTCAGTCGGGTTCAGTCGAGTTCAGTCAGGGTTTGGTTGGGGTTCAGTCGAGTTCAGTCGGGGTTCGGTTGGGGTTCAGTCGAGTTCAGTCGGGGTTCGGTTGGGGTTCAGTCGGGTTCAGTCGGGGTTTGGTTGGGGTTCATTCGGGGTTTGGTTGGGGTTCAGTCGAGTTCAGTCGAGTTCAGTCGGGGTTCGGTTGGGGTTCATTCGGGGTTTGGTTGGGGTTCAGTCGAGTTCAGTTGAGTTCAGTCGGGGTTCGGTTGGGGTTCAGTCTGAGCTGGGAGACTCTGGTGGTGATAACTGATGATTACAGTTCTGGTGGAGGTTCTTCATCTAACTGGTACACGGATGTGACCCACAAGATCCCGGCCTACAGCGCATGATGACTCTGTCCGCCTGCAGACCTGTTCTCCAGCTGTGGTCAGGTCGCCTCTCCTTCCTGTGTTCGATTCCTCAGCTGGACTGAGATCCTTTGCTTCCCTGATGGTCAGCTGATGCATTATGGAGCACTCAGGGACGCCAGGCAGTCTCTGAAACCCGGAGCATAGAGGTCTGCCCATGTTCCAGGTGACGCAGCTCTGGATATAGAATACATGGGCGGGCGTTTAAGTCATGCCTTATTATTGCATTATGTATAGTGTGTTATTCAGTTACACCCAGATCAGTGGCCCTCAGCACCGCAGGGCCCGTCAGCCTGTCTGTACACACGGGGGAATACGGACCACTGTCCGCTCTGTTGTGAAGCCGAAGGAGGAACCCGAGTTGTTCTAGAACCTGATTGAGATCGTGCTGAACCCACACGAATGCACACTACCTGAGCGTTAAGGTGTGAAAGTGCTCAGTTATATCGCTGGGATTATTAATACATCAACCTGGTACACACAGGAGACGCCCGAGACTCACTGCACCCACTTCTCCACCTGTCTGACCTTGGGGTGGTAAATTGCAGTGAGTGATTGACGGCTGAGGGCTGTGCTTGTTGAGTGGAGAGCAGCTCACTCATCTCTCTGGCAGCTCTGACTGCACTGGAGTCAGCAAAAACACTCGCCTCACGCGAACACTGACGACTCTCCGTCTCTACAGCTCAGCCGTCAGCTGAACCGAGACGGGCACCAGCGCCGCCGGAGGAGCTCCGGACCGCTCCAGGCATTCTACAACCAGCCCACACACACATACACACAAACACACACATACACCCATATACACACACACACAAACTCACACACACACACAAGTACA
>JAMWET010003742.1:7500-22500 GCA_024036415.1 Prochilodus magdalenae | reverse complement strand
CGCTGACCACAGACTGTAACACCGCTGACCACCAACACTGCTGAGAACAGACCATTACACCACCAACACTGCTGACCACAGACTGTAACATCGCTGACCACCAACACTGCTGAGAACACACCATTACACCACCAACACTGCTGACCACAGACTGTAACACTGCTGACCACCAACACTGCTGAGAACAGACCATTATACCACCAACACTGCTGACCACAGACTGTAACACCGCTGACCACCAACACTGCTGAGAACAGACCATTACACCACCAACACTGCTGACCACAGACTGTAACACTGCTGACCTCAGACTGTAACATCACTGTCCTGCAGGTTATTCCTACTCTGATGCCGTCTGTGACCCAGGCTAGACCGAGGACACCGCGGTTACCGCTGCATGATAGCTGCAAAGATGTATGATTCTGGCTACACCACCGGTGCGGGTCCTCCTGTCTCCGAGTCGTACCTGAAGGGAGCGTCCACATCTTTCACACTGGAGTCCAGGAGACGCTGCTGCTAGCTTCTCAGGTCCAGCAGCCAGATCCAGCTCGCAAGCCTCACAGTGACACTGGAAGAAGTACTGCTCCAGCAGGAGGCGCTGGCGTTCCCTAACATCCATCCGGCTACAGTGTGGCCCTGCGGGAGGTGGACAAGACCACACAAATGAAGGACATCAGATATCTGCAGTGAAGGAACATCCAGAGGCCTGAACACTTCTACATTAACCTAACACTGCCGTGTGCAGGTCTTTCACACAGGTCACCTTTAGTCCCGTCCTCATTAGTAACTAATATCCTGAATCTCCAGCAAACTGCTCCGTATTAATACTGTCCTGTTATCTGAGAGCTCAGTAGACGCTGTGATGATCGTATCGACCGTACCGTAGCAGTGCAGCAGCTCCTGTCCTGCGGCGACGTCTCTGCAGGCTCTGACGGTCACTGTAACACCTGAAGCGGAGGAGCCGGCAGCATCTGAACCGCGTCCCAGGCTGAAGGAGAGGCTGGTATTGGGGCAGCAGGAGTGGTTCAGCAGACTGAGCACGGGGAAAATGGCAGTGGCAATGCGGACCTCCCCACTGGCCTGCACTGCCAGGCTGCTGTCCTCTGGGAAAGGAGAAAGGGACCCGCACGTTTAGCCTAAAGGGGAATCTGTAACTGGATAGCTGGAACATAAAAACCATCATGTGGTGCCCTCAGGCTGCGTGCAGGTGTTTGGTCTGACCTTTGACTCTGACGGCTGTCACGGCCTGAGCGTTACATCGGAGCTGCATCATGTGTCTCAGAGCTGTAGTACCCAGGATGCTCTGCTCCTCTCTCCAGTCCCCAATGTCTCCTCCCTCCTCAGGACACGACCACATCTCTGGTGAGGTCTCCGCCTCTCTCAGTCTCTGAAACAGCGCTGCCATGGTGAAGGCCAGCAGGAAGCGCAGGCTGGGGGCGTGGCTCACCACATGAGGTAACAAGCTGTACACGCCCAGGTACGTTCTGCCATGGTAACAGCTGGAGTGGTCAGAACATCTGCTGCACTCCTCCACATCCAGGTCTGACAGCAAGTAGGAGGTTTCTCCACAGGAGCCGGGCTTCCCATCGCTCGCTGCCTCTGGCACATCACTAACTGTGCCTAAGCGACTGTGACTTGCCCTCTGGACCTCCTTAAGCCCCGCCTTTAGAGCCACTCGCAGGGCCAGATGTGCCAGCACTCCGAGGGCCAGCAGCTCTGAGCCGACCGGGCACTCCAAGCAGTGGTACAGCCTCCATGCCTCTTCTGCGCACCTCTGGCCACAGTACCGGGCATAGCTACATCCCCCGCACGGCACGCAGCTCGAGGTCTGACACAGGCAGTGATGGCAGTACGTGTGCTCTGTTCCCAATACACAGTCTGCGCCGGCCGCTGTGTGGCGTCCATCACCAGGTACAAGAACCAAGCCGAAAGCCTCGTCCCTAAGGACTACCTCCCCCGCCACCACGCTCTCGGCAGCCAGCAGGTGACGACCCTTTCCTGGAGTGACGTGAACCCTGGGCAGACCTGAAGCCTGTGGGGTCTGAGGCTCGGAGGAAGCTGCTTCCTGTTCTTTGAGCCGACTCAAGCACTGTGCACGTCTGTCCGTCAGCTTGTGCCGCAGGTGTTCGGGGTAGCCCTCATCGATCGCCCGCTGGATGTCCTGCAGGCACTTCTACAGAACAGACACGGCCAGAAAACACCACCTCAGACATCACGCTCAGGACAGGACGAGGCAACACTGATTCACACATGGAGAGACTCTTACTCTGTATGAGCCGAGGTGGAGGAGGGCCGCCGAGCGGTTAGCGTAACATACCGACAGCTGCTCTGTGCCCTTCCCAGCGTGGCAGACGCCCTGGAATACAAGAGCAGGAATGAGAGCTCCCCGGTTACCCATCCCTAACCCTAACTTAAACTATGAAATCTGTCAGGTGTGAACAGAGGAGGTCAAACGCTCCATTCTGGAGACACTAGGTACAGCGCCTCACAGTGGCGGTGAGAGGAACCAGACGTCTGAAGGGTTTTACCCCACAGAGAGATATTTCCTGAGCAGGTAAGGTTCGCGCTGCTCGATGACGGTTATGGTGATTTTATCATTTTAGCTTTCTGTCTGGTGGAGAGGCACGAGGCGGTGCTGGAGGGGGCTATGTGTGTACATTGCACTTTGTGGCTCCTTTTACAACCACCATACAGAACATCACATCACGTTACACAGACCCCCGACGCAGAGTGACCCCCGACGCAGGGTGACCCCAGACGCAGAGTAACCCTCGACGCAGAGTGACCCCCGACGCAGAGTGACCCCCGACGCAGAGTGACCCCCGACGCAGGGTGACCCCCGACGCAGAGTGACCCCCGACGCAGGGTGACCCCAGACGCAGGGTGACCCCAGACGCAGGGTGACCCCAGACGCAGGGTGACCCCAGACGCAGAGTGACCCCCGACGCAGAGTGACCCCCAACGCAGAGTGACCCCCGACGCAGGGTGACCCCCGACGCAGAGTGACCCCCGACGCAGAGTGACCCCCGACGCAGAGTGACCCCCGACGCAGAACCCCCTGAAGAGTAACCCCCGAAGCAGAGTGACCCCCGACGCAGAGTGACCCCCGAAGCAGGGTGAGCCCCGACGCAGGAGTGAATAACCCCGACGCAGAGTGACCCCCGAACGCAGGGTGGCAGAGTGACCCCCGACGCAGGGTGACCCCCGACGCAGGGTGACCCCCGACGCAGAGTGACCCCCGACGCAGAGTAACCCCCGACGCAGAGTGACCCCCGACGCAGAGTGACCCCCGACGCAGGGTGACCCCCGACGCAGAGTGACCCCCGACGCAGAGTGACCCCCGACGCAGAGTAACCCCCGAAGCAGAGTGACCCCCGACGCAGAGTAACCCTCGACGCAGAGTGACCCCCGACGCAGAGTGACCCCCGACGCAGAGTGACCCCCGACGCAGAGTGACCCCCGACGCAGAGTGACCCCCGACGCAGAGTGACCCCCGACGCAGAGTTACCCCCGAAGCAGAGTGACCCCCGACGCAGAGTAACCCTCGACGCAGAGTGACCCCCGACGCAGAGTGACCCCCGACGCAGAGTGACCCCCGACGCAGAGTAACCCCCGAAGCAGAGTGACCCCCTACGCAGAGTAACCCCTACCGACGACGCAGAGTGACCCCCGACGCAGAGTGACCCCCCGACGCAGGGTGACCCCCGCCCGATCCCACGCCAGAGTGACCCCCGACGCAGAGTGACCCCCGACGCAGCGTACCCCCCGAAGCAGAGTGACCCCCGACGCAGAGTAACCCTCGACGCAGAGTGACCCCCGACGCAGAGTAACCCTCGACGCAGAGTGACCCCCGACGCAGAGTGACCCTCGACGCAGAGTGACCCCCGACGCAGAGTGACCCTCGACGCAGGGTGACCCCCGACGCAGGGTGACCCCCGACGCAGAGTGACCCCCGACGCAGAGTAACCCCCGAAGCAGAGTGACCCCCGACGCAGAGTGACCCCCGACGCAGAGTAACCCTCGACGCAGAGTGACCCCCGACGCAGAGTAACCCTCGACGCAGAGTGACCCCCGACGCAGAGTGACCCCCGACGCAGAGTGACCCACAACAGGGGCTGCAACACACAGTGTTTTGGCAGGTGAACTGTCTGTCAATTATTGAGATTAATAATCGATTATTAAGATCATTAACCAATTAATTACAATTAAATTAACTGGTGCAGTAATTAGTGGTTGATTCATGCGTTAAGGGATTCACCCATCCCCTGTTTTGATGAATGTTCCTGCTCATACAGAAGATTAAACACCTGTTTAAATTAGAGACGTGGTTTTCTCTTAGTCAGGTAAATATGATAATGACTTCGAATGTGAACAGTGCATTAACCTGAGCTCGGTGCTCCTCTGTCTGTCACAGCTGTAACTCTACCATCACCTGCCTTTACTGAAATGGAGGAACTGATGTCACCAACTAATCGACTATTAAATGAGTTACCAACTATCAGTCCTCAGTTTAACCGGCTAATCTGATGAATCGCTGTACTTTGATCTCAACAATCAGACCTGGTGGACTATAACGTTTAAAATGTGCAACATCAGACGTAACACACATCACCGACGCTCACTGAGGTCACACACACGCCTCTGTTTTCATTCACAGCCAGCTCACAGTAGATCTGTAGTTCTCTACTTCCTGTTCATACCTGCTGTACGCTGAAGCTCCAGGTCAGAAAACCTGACTGAACTACACACAGCCGTATGTGATTCATATTTGACTGTGTTTGTTTTAAAGAGACGGTCACACTAGCCCCGCCGTCTGTGACCCCCGCCGTCTGTGACCCCGGCCGTCTGTGACCCCGACCGCCTGTGACCCCGACCACCTGTGACCCTCGCCGCCTGTGACCCCCGCCGCCTGTGACCCCGGCCGTCTGTGACCCCGGCCGTCTGTGACCCCAACCGTCTGTGACCCCCGCCGTCTGTGACCCCTGCTGGTCAGCCGAACTCTTTAGAGATTGGGGCGTGTAGGCTACACAGAACACACCATAACATTCACCATGCCAGCAGTACTGCTGCTACAGGCACCTCCTCCTCACCCTGGAGTAATACAGCGCCGCGGAGGTGTAGTCCCGGCTCTTAAAGCTGAGGTTACCCTGCTCCCTAAACCTGGCTGCACGTTCAGGACACTTCTTCACTGAGAACCTCCCGCACAGTCCGGACAGAACTTCCAGGTCCTCGTTCCTGAATTATTCACATAGTAAGACATGGTAAAGGTGAAGACGTGACTGGGAGAACACAATAAAAGTCCTTAAAGATAAACGCAAAACACAAATACACATATATAAGGTCACATACTTTTAGTTTTGCTATTTATCTTATTATATGTACATTTAATCTGTATTACATACCAGTAATATACATTACACACTTAAATCAGCACAGTCTACTTAATTTAAACTATATAAATAAATAAATCTGCCAAAATCACATTTTATTTGTACGTTATTAAAGCTGAACTGTGTTTCTCTTGCTGGTGCTGAACACAGTGAGGCTCTGTATGTGTAATACAGCACTGACTGCACATGTGACTGAGCGGAGAGGAAAATCCCATCCAGGTCCGTCAGGAGGGAGAACCGGTCTCTCCCCGCGGATCCCAGTCCGCTCCACCTCCGCTCCACATGCTGCGCCCACTCTGGACAGGGCAGATCCATCCCCAGCTCAGGGTCAGTACCACCTGTACAGCATATGTCTGTATCCGGAAGAGGAATAACAGCGAGCTGTGCTCTTCAGTTCGTATTTCCCTGCAGGTGACGCCACTTCCGTAGCGGGCTGCGCTGCCACATTTCAAAATAAAAGTCCCCGGAAATGAACCTACCCGGGCAGAGTTTAGAAAGAAACAGACAGAGCCCGCCCACACACACACACACACACACACACACACACACACATATATATATATCCGTCCGAACGTTTTGGAAGGATGGACGAGAAGGACGTTAACAACAATCACTTTTATTGAAAAGAAAAATGGTTACTTGTTGGCCGTAACCGCGCCAGCAAAAGCTCTCAGCTCAAGACAAAAACTAACTAGCCGACCCCCCCAGTCAACACACACCCCACACTTCTCGCTCCCCCCCTTCTCCCTGCCCCCTCCCCTGATCTTCCAATCACAGGTCAAACAAACAGGCAGTAACAAAACAAATCTTTTTTTCTTTTTTTTTAACAAGAACATTACTGCAGGTTCGCTACAATATATATATACACTGTATATTAACACACTCCATTAATAAACATAGTGTCCAGTAGGTGGCGCCAGCCCTCAGCACGCAGCTCTCAGTTAGTTATGATGTTTTTTGTACATGTACTTTATTAGCCTTTTTCACCAGCGCGGTTCTGTTCTGGTTTTAAATGTGGAAAGTTCATTCCTAGCTGGAACCAAAGAATGATAGGTTCCTCAGCACGAGCCGTGACGACATCCGTGGGCGTGTCAGTGGTTGAGGAAAGAGAAGGCAACAATGGCGCCACCCAGTGTTCTGCTGGAGAACCTCCTCCAGGTATTCCTCCTCTAGGTATTCCTATCTGTTTTCTGGATATAACCACACCTGGAATACCAGCCCAAACGCTCACAGGTAATCTCCGTCTCGGTACTTCTGTCTACCAGCGCTGTGCAGCGTCCCCTGTAGATGCTGGTGTCGAATCCTGAGTCATATTCCTCCTAAAAACACCTGGTGCAAACACATGCTGGTTCCCTGAATAGCTCAAAAGGTTCTGAGAAGCGTGAACAGAACCAGTTGAAGAACCGAGGTTCTTTGGGTGAAATGGGCGGCATGTTGGTTGATGTACTGATCCTGAAAGCTGAATTAGCAGTATGGGATTAATCCTCCACTCTATCCCTGATGTCAGCCTGAGCTGGTATTGCTACCTGCCCGTGTCCTACAGGGGGCGCCCATGCTGCTGTATACCAGCTCGCCGTTCTGCTGTGGGTGCTGCGGTGAAACCCCTCCGTCTCCTCTGAAACCATGTGTACTGTGTCATATGATCCAGTAGATGGAGCCACACACACAGTAGTGAAGGATGGGAGGCTTCACCCACACACAGACTGGTGTACTGGAAGGAGCTCAGAAGCCAGTTCTCCTGTAACCAGGGGGTCTCTCAGGTCCGCTAGAACAGTGGTTCCTCCAGGCCCACCTGTTTATTCCTAGACAAGCCCTTAGGCTTCTTTACTTCTCAGTGCAGCTGCGTTCGGGGGCCTGCCCTGCAGTATGTCACACAAGTCACTGAACATTTCAGGAGATAAACGTCGGACTGTGTTACACCAGAGCCCAGCAGAATGGTGTGGGGGGTTGGTGGGGTGTGGTATACAGTCAGCAGGACCTGGAGATGAGAACACGGCTCCTTTGGAAGTGATAAGGACACCTGGGCAGGAAGTAGAAGTGGGCGGGGCATGATTTAATTCTCAGGCTTTGATTGGATTATATAAAGCAGGTGGTTCTGAAGGCGATTCTGACGGTCAGCGGAATCCTGTTATCCAGCCGTAGATAAAACTGGACTGGACAGACCTCAAACATGGCCGACCACGCGACGCTGATGTGTAGGAGAGGCTTCTGAAGCGTGATGTGTTATTTGTGTTAAACTGGATCTGCCAGTCCGGTGATTAACCGTGATTAATAATTTAATTAATAATTTAATAATTATTTAATCGAATGTAGCTTTTAAAGTACGATCCCAGCAGTGATCTTCACTCGAGCGTCTACAGAGTCCTGAGCAGAGCTACACCAAACTGAGACAATCGGCCACTCAGTGGACACCCATGCTAAAACAGAGTTAGCATTAGCGCTCTGCTGTTTGCCCTGCAAGTGTCTGTTACATCACACTGGGCATCAGCCCAGACGAGTTGATGCACCCAGAGCACAATTTGATTGTTGCATCTTGACTGTAGAATCTAACAGCTGTGGTCAGCAGCTGCAGTGGGCTCAGGTGACTGTGACCAGGTGATTATATAATACCTGTGAGAGATTAAACTGTTTCCATTATTTTGTCCACCCCGTATGTAATGTGTATGTATCATACGCCATAGCTTGGACCGAGGACCACTGCTGGGACAGGCCCTTATAGAGTCCAGCAGCTGTTTAACGCCTGTCCAGGCGAAAGACGTCAAACCCAGAGTGTCTGCTGAAGTCTGCGATGCCAGCCTCTCTGCCTACACAGATGGAGTCTTTGTGCCAGGTGCCAGGAGAATCAGAGCTGTGCCAACTTTCTCTTCGCACCAGAGCTGATCATTATTCCTGAACTGCTATGTGGGTTCAGATTGGTCTGGAGGACAGAGAGAGGGGGAAGCAGCACTTACAGGTTCTCATTTCCACAGCGGCTCCTAAACCTAGACTCCCTGTCACTGGGAGGTGATCTGCTCCCTCCGGGGCACAGTGAGCTTACAGGGTGCTGGGAGTCCCTTGGAAACTACACCTCCCACCTGAAACGCTGTCAAGATGGACATGGACAGTACAACCCACGTCCACACCCCGGTACAGATTCACCCTGTACTCACCTGGCAACTTCAAATCCAGCACATCTATACCTGCACATATAGACTGATCTACTACGCTTCTATATAGACCGTATATGATCTGGAATATATACTGTATATAGCAGCATTCTATACCCTGTACATATCTCTTCATCTACCTCATCAAACTGCATTTACATCTGTATATACAGTATCTGAGCTCACTGGACATTAAACAAGTCCCCTTGTGTGTGTAAGGGGGTAGTACCTTCAGGCTCCTGCAGGTGGCGCTGTATGAGGATAATGGAGCTATAAATCCCTGGGGGGTGTGAGTGACGGGATCCATAGATTGGGAAGAGGTGCTACAGTGCAGGGAATGTCTCGTTCCATGTGTGGAAAATGGCTCCAGAGCAGATGTTAATGATTGGCTAAAAGGAGGGACTGCATGTGGGCGTGGCCAAAGACCATAGTGTGAGGAAGTAGCTGAATCTGCAGGTGTGTGGAAGCGTACGGTCATACGGGTCTACCAGCAGTGGATACAATCCCAGTCTACAGGGAATTCTCCTCGGAACTGTGCCAGGGAAGACCTCCACCACATCTGGACCACCTGACCAGTTCTCTGATGTAAGAGTGTCTGAACACTGATGTGGCTACATCCAGAACCTGGTCCAGTACATGCCCGGTCCAGTCCCAGCTGTTGGTGGTGCTACAGGTGTTAGGTACGGGTCGGAGTTAGGACTTTCGTGTGTGAAAATAATGTGAGGACATGAAAACGTGTGGTAGAGCAATACATCATGTGTCACATGACCTCACAGTGTCCCCTGCAGTGTCTGCGGTGCTGTGTGGTGAAGAGGTCAGGGGTCCGTTACTTGGAGTTCAGGTAAAGTCCATTCTAATGATAACGCGTGTGAAGCCTGGTGATCCCAACCTCCTGTTCTCGAGACGCAGTCTACTACACAGGGTCCCCCTTCAGTCTGTACCTGGATGCCTGATGGAGGGAGGTTACAGGGGGGTTATGTTATCCAGGACCATGAGGAACCTCGGTTCACCTCGTAGCCTAATTAGCGGCAGTAATACTCTGTACCCGCCCTACGTTGGGAACGCTCTCCTCGTTTGTGGATGAATATTAATGGTCTGTTGGTGCTTAAAATAGCAGCTACATCTGTGCACTGCTCGGCAGACTGGGACCTCTTCATCTCCTTCCAGGGAACCAGACTTGTGATCTGTAACAGGAGTTCTACACACACCAGCACTCAGAGACATGCAGGTTCCCTGTTTATACACTCCACACAGTAGGAGAACATGCTCCTCCGTCAGCTCAGGTCTCAGTGACCTCCATGAAGCATGTTCTGAATAGTCTTCTTTAGTTACCATGTAACATAATCTGTGGGCCTTAATCTAGTACTCACATCAAACAGCATCAAACAGCATCATCCTGACATCAAACAGCATCAAACTCACATCAAACAGCATCAAACTCACATCAAACAGCATCATACTGACATCAAACAGCATCAAACTCACATCAAACAGCATCATACTGACATCAAACAGCATCATACTCACATCAAACAGCATCAAACAGCATCATACTGACATCAAACAGCATCATACTGACATCATACTCACATCAAACAGCATCAAACAGCATCATACTCACATCATACTCACATCAAACAGCATCATACTGACATCATACTCACATCAAACAGCATCAAACAGCATCATACTCACATCAAACAGCATCATACTGACATCATACTCACATCATACTGACATCAAACAGCATCATACTCACATCAAACAGCATCATACTGACATCATACTCACATCAAACAGCATCAAACAGCATCATACTCACATCATACTGACATCAAACAGCATCATACTGACATCATACTCACATCAAACAGCATCAAACTCACATCAAACAGCATCAAACTCACATCAAACAGCATCATACTGACATCACACTTATTGTTTACGGACATGTAAATGGTAAGCTTATTTAGTGCCCTCCTTTTTTAGTGCCCTCCTTATTTAGTGCCCTTCTTTTTTAGTGCCCTCCTTATTTAGTGCCCTTCTTTTTTAGTGCCCTTCTTATATAGTGCCCTCCTTATTTAGTACCCTTCTTATTTAGTGCCCTCCTTATTTAGTGCCCTTCTTATATAGTGCCCTCCTTATTTAGTACCCTTCTTATTTAGTGCCCTCCTTATTTAGTGCCCTTCTTATTTAGTGCCCTTCTTTTTTAGTGCCCTTCTTTTTTAGTACCGCCCTTATTTAGTGCCCTCCTTATTTAATGCCCTCCTTTCTTAGTGCCCTCCTTATTTAGTGCCCTTCTTATATAGTGCCCTCCTTATTTAGTACCCTTCTTATTTAGTGCCCTCCTTATTTAGTGCCCTTCTTATTTAGTGCCCTTCTTTTTTAGTGCCCTTCTTTTTTAGTACCGCCCTTATTTAGTGCCCTCCTTATTTAATGCCCTCCTTTTTTAATGCCCTCCTTATTTAATGCCCTCCTTTTTTAATGCCCTCCTTATTTAGTACACTTCTTATTTAGCGCCCTCCTTATTTAGTGCCCTCTGGTTAATGGTAGTGAATGGTGGGAGGAGCGGGGGATGATGAAGGGTCTGTGTTGGAGGTGACTGTTATTTGCACCTGATGCTGACTGAGCAGTCCCTGTGTGGTTATTGATCAGGGTTGATACGTAGTGATCAGGTATTGGTATCACACAGGAGGAGGTGGTATCGATCTCTACTGATTGGTTAATCGTTCTGTGATTGGATCTGGTGTACAAACAGTGTCTGAGAACACTGAAATGTGTAAGAGGTTCTAGGGGACCAGCGGTGTGTCGGGGTCCTCTGTGAAAGGCCGCTAACCTATCAGACCCGGTCAGAGCGGAATGGGAGGGCTGAAGGACCCGGACTACTCCACATCCACTTCCTGTGGGGGTTCTGATGCTACATGTAACACATGACTAGCCCAGTAATCTGTGCCTCGTGCTCATCGGCCACACATTGGGCCGCGCGAAATACTGGATGTTCAGAGGCAGTGGGGCCCCCAACCATTGAGGGATGCCAGAGGGATGACACACTTCACACTGCAGCAGTGGCTATGTGCAAAGTGAGCGCTGACAGCATGTGCCCACCGGAACACAGGAGCCCAGCTGGTGGTCAGCACCATGGACCGGCCCCTTACAGCTGGCGGGTTCATGATGGAGATGAGGGCTGGTTGGAAGGACCCTCTGTGACTTTGCTTAGGGGCCCCAACAGACTCTAGAACCACCACTATGGCTTTAATGATTACGACTCTGTGGGATCAGTGGTCATGTGAGGGGGCTCGTTTTGGGGGCTTGGACTTAATGTAACCAATCATACAGAGCTACTCAGGCGTGTGTGGTATAGCGACTGTAGGCTAGCTTGTTGGCTAGCAGCTCAGTGTGAAAGTGGGACTGGATACTCGCTGGGGTTAGATACGCAGCAGGCCTGACTGTCCTCCTACACAGGAACACAGGAGGTGGTCACGGCGCTGTGGCCTCGCTGGGCCGGCCTCCTGAGAGCCGGTGTTTGGGGAGAGCGTGAGGGGCGAGGTATGAAGTGCTAATCCCTGTTTGGTTTCGTCTCCTGGAGTGGAAAATCTGATTTGCTCTGTTGAACCATGTGACCTGGTAGCTGGTGAAGGAAGGGCGCACTGTGTTCAGCATCAGTGTTAAGTAACCGCACACTAACAGAGTTTAGACCTCGGGTTCTGTAGGCACAGTCTCTTTCAGATTGGTCCAGTAGTGTTCTACTGAACACGGTGGAACTGTATCTGTGCTCAGAGAGTAAAGCAGGTCACGGTGATGGCGGGAGGTCAACCGGCATCTTAACACGACTTAAAACGAGTCTGAGAGCTGGGTTAGACAGACGCACAGACAGACAGACAGATGGACAGACAGACAGAGAGAGTCTGAGAGCTGGTTTAGACAGACGGACAGACAGACAGACAGACAGACAGAGGGAGTCTGAGAGCTGGTTTAGACAGACGGACAGACAGACAGACAGAGAGAGTCTGAGAGCTGGGTTAGACAGATGGACAGACAGACAGACAGACAGACAGAGGGAGTCTGAGAGCTGGTTTAGACAGACGGACAGACAGACAGACAGAGAGAGTCTGAGAGCTGGTTTAGACAGACGGACAGACAGACAGACAGAGAGAGTCTGAGAGCTGGTTTAGACAGACGGACAGACAGACAGACAGAGAGAGTCTGAGAGCTGGTTTAGACAGACGGACAGACAGATAGACAGAGAGAGTCTGAGAGCTGGGTTAGACAGACGGACAGACAGACAGACAGACAGACAGAGAGAGTCTGAGAGCTGGTTTAGACAGACGGACAGACAGACAGACAGAGAGAGTCTGAGAGCTGGTTTAGACAGACGGACAGACAGACAGACAGAGAGAGTCTGAGAGCTGGGTTAGACAGATGGACAGACAGACAGACAGACAGACGGACGGATGTACTGAGATAGTCTGTGAGGTGGTTTATATAGACAGAGAGACGAATAGATAGATAGATAGATAGATAGATAGATAGATAGATAGATAGATAGATAGATAGACGGACAGATAGATAGATAGATAGATAGATAGATAGAATGATAAATAGATATATAGATAGATAGGTAGATAGATAGATAGATAGATAGATAGATAGATAGACAGGTAGATAGATAGATAGATAGATAGATAGATAGATAGATAGATAGATAGATAGATGGATAGATAGATAGACAGGTAGATAGATAGATAGATCAATAGATAGATCAATAGATAGATAGATAGAAAGATAGACAAACAGACAGACAGATAGATAGATAGATAGATAGATAGATAGATAGACAGGTAGATAGATAGATAGATAGATAGATAGATAGATAGATAGATAGATAGACAGATAGATAGATAGATAGACAGGTAGATAGATAGATAGATAGATAGATAGATAGATAGATCAATAGATAGATAGATAGATAGATAGATAGACAGACAGACAGACAGACAGACAGACAGACAGACAGATAGATAGATAGATAGATAGATAGATAGATAGATAGACAGATAGATAGATCAAACATCAAACAGCATCAAACTCACATCAAACAGCATCATACTGACATCACACTTATTGTTTACGGACATGTAAATGGTAAGCTTATTTAGTGCCCTCCTTTTTTAGTGCCCTCCTTATTTAGTGCCCTTCTTTTTTAGTGCCCTCCTTATTTAGTGCCCTTCTTTTTTAGTGCCCTTCTTATATAGTGCCCTCCTTATTTAGTACCCTTCTTATTTAGTGCCCTCCTTATTTAGTGCCCTTCTTATATAGTGCCCTCCTTATTTAGTACCCTTCTTATTTAGTGCCCTCCTTATTTAGTGCCCTTCTTATTTAGTGCCCTTCTTTTTTAGTGCCCTTCTTTTTTAGTACCTCCCTTATTTAGTGCCCTCCTTATTTAATGCCCCTCCTTTCTTAGTGCCCCAGCCTTATTTAGTTGCCCCTTCTTATATAGTGCACTCCTTATTTAGTTCCCTTCTTTTTTAGTGCCCTCCTTATTTAGTGCCCTTCTTATTTAGTGCCCTTCTTTTTTAGTGCCCTTCTTTTTTAGTACCGCCCTTATTTAGTGCCCTCCTTATTTAATGCCCTCCTTTTTTAATGCCCTCCTTATTTAATGCCCTCCTTTTTTAATGCCCTCCTTATTTAGTACACTTCTTATTTAGCGCCCTCCTTATTTAGTGCCCTCTGGTTAATGGTAGTGAATGGTGGGAGGAGCGGGGGATGATGAAGGGGGTCTGTGTTGGAGGTGACTGTTATTTGCACCTGATGCTGACTGAGCAGTCCCTGTGTGGTTATTGATCAGGGTTGATACGTAGTGATCAGGTATTGGTATCACACAGGAGGAGGTGGTATCGATCTCTACTGATTGGTTAATCGTTCTGTGATTGGATCTGGTGTACAAACAGTGTCTGAGAACACTGAAATGTGTAAGAGGTTCTAGGGGACCAGCGGTGTGTCGGGGGTCCTCTGTGAAAGGGCCGCTAACCTATCCAGACCCCGGTCATAGCGGAATGGTGAGGGCTGAAGGACCCGGACTAACTCACATCCTACTTCCTGTGGGGGTTCTGATGCTACATGTAACAACATGACTAAGCCCAGTAATCTGTGCCTCGTGCTCATCGGCCACAACATTGGGCCGCGCGAAATACTGGATGTTCAGAGGCAGTGGGGCCCCCAACCATTGAGGGATGCCAGAGGGATGACACACTTCACACTGCAGCAGTGGCTATGTGCAAAGTGAGCGCTGACAGCATGTGCCCACCGGAACACAGGAGCCCAGCTGGTGGTCAGCACCATGGACCGGCCCTTATCGCTACGGCGGCGGGTTCATGATGGAGATGAGGGCTGGTTGGAAGGACCCTCTGTGACTTTGCTTAGGGGCCCCAACAGACTCTAGAACCACCACTATGGCTTTAATGATT